>CAUYPK010082368.1:0-43497 GCA_963574355.1 Loris lydekkerianus
GCACAAAGGTGTTGGGGGCCGGCACCATATACTGGAGGGGGCGGTTAAAAACCCCGCCCCCCCAAAAAACTCAAAAAAAAAAAAAAAAAAAAAAAAAAAAAAGTGTATCTGCCTGTTATGGATGCTACAGGGCAAACCCAAGGAGAAAATACGGGACCTGTGCCACCTGGGAAAGGAGCCACCAAGTAGATATGACTAATTTGATTTAAATTAGGTGAAATTTTCAATTGCTCAGTCATACCAGGCAAATACTCAATAGTCACAAGTCATGGCTACTCTGCACCATGCTGTCAGTGATTACTCCCTCCACAGCAGAAATTTCTGCTGAAGAGCCTTGTGATGTTCCCCTTGAAATGTCTGTGTTCAAACACCCTGAACATCTTTCTATAAAGCAGATTTCTGGATCCTATTCCAGACCTGCTGATCAGAATTTCTTTGAAGAGAGCCAGAAACTTTGCATTTTTAATATTTATCTCTATGATTTATTTTAAGAAATACCAGCCTCAATTTTTAATTTCAAACATTTTTGTTCAAAAATTCATTTATTCAAATAAAATCTCACCTAGAATTCCGGAAGGAAAAAACAAAGAAAAATGGAACAAGTTAAAGTGGTGGGGATGATAAGCCTGGGTGTCAAACCAACTGCCCAATCTCCGTGAAACACTAGAGAGCAAAGACATTGAACTTCACATTTTGGAAACTATTGATCCCAGAGGTTATGGGAACTTCCCAGAAACTCTGAAGTTCTAACTCCCTAAAGTACAGAAACATTGGTGATGGGAAGATGCCGTTATCAGTGCCATCACCCTAGAGCCCAGGATCCACCACAAACTGGACTAGGGAACATGGGTCATATTTTAAACATTAGTGATGAAACAACTAATATATGCCAAGTGTTAAAGGTAGCTGTGTTCCACAGCAAGCCTAGGATTGTTGAGAAGTGAGGGATTAGGTCACACTGGTCCTCTCTAAGTCTCCAGTTCTGCAGGGTTCTCATGACACACGTCCTGGTGTTCTCAGTGGGCTAGGTTTTGGCAGCTGCTATGGCCCTATGCAACTTCTTGGGGAGTGGGCTATCCACAGGCTGGAGATTGATTAGGCAAAGTTGTGAAGACATAACTTCAAGAGTTGGTGAGAAGATATGCACAGAGGTTGGGAAAAGGTGACTTCAGGTCATGTCTGATGTTTAAGATTGGATCCAGGAGATATTTCAGCTGAGGTGGTGTCGACAGCTATCTCCTCGGTCACAGTGCAGGTTAGCATGGGAAAGGAAAAGAGGCTCCTTTACACCTCAACATACTGAGTAACAGCCATACCACCCGGCTGCCTGCTGTGTTCCTGAGGTTGGCCACCTTCCAGCAGAAGTCAACATTATTGCGTTAATTTCCAGAAAGCCCTGGGCTGGAACTTTTACTGGTTAATGAAGTAATGTTTCTAAACTTACTTTGCAATCTTTGAGGGATTATTGCCACACAGTAATGGGGGAGGCAGGCATCATATCATCCTCATTCTTATACCCTAGGCTCAGCTTAACACAGAGTCATCGAGCAACTTATCCAAATATATCAGATAAAGTCTATAATGCCACCATTAGAGCGATAACTTTGTAGATGAAGCCTTTTATCCTCAGTAAAATTCAAATGATTTGGCAAAAAATGCTTTTTCCTCTGGGTGTGTCATGGTTGTGCCGTAGTTGAACACTTGAGTAGATGATCATCAGTGCATGCAATGATGTTTATTGAATTCCATCTTTTGTTCTGGATCCTTCCAGCTCTGACATTCAATAGCAATCATGTTGTATTAAATTAAAGCGAGACCATTGAATGAAGAACAAAGCAAAGAAAGAAGGCTATTCTTTTAAGCTATGTCTTATTTGGGGTATTTCATTTGTAAACTACAAGGCATATCGTATTTATTTAACTTCATCGATTAGAATGACACTTCATTAAATTAAGAAATTTAATTAACTAATGAAGATTTCACATGTCTTCTTTCTTTATGTTCATATTAAGGCAGGCCATTTTGATGACAACTTTTATAGCTGTGATTAAATATTTCTAATATATTTAGTTGAAATTTGCAAATAATAAGGAATATTTCATCTTTATTTTATCATTCATGACATATCCAATTTAGCCTTGAGGCCGCCACCCAGGCATTCTGTGTCTTCTCTAATTTCTGTTCATACATCTGTGCTGTGCTCAGGAAGCAGCTTGGTTACCCACAGAACAATTTCATCCATGAAAGGCAGAAATGGGCCCACAGAGGAAATGCTCCTTTCCCTGCTTTGATATGTGGGTAACGGTCACCCCAAGTGACCACCACACATGTATATCTCACAGCTTAACCAGCATACGTCCAGATAGTGACAGCTTGGCATGTGTTCCCTTTTATGACATTCTTAAGAGGTCATTCTGCTGATGTCTGTCCACCCCAGTGGTGAGGGGCCTATACCTCTCAAGGAACACTGGTTAATTAACTGTTTGACATTCATTTTTAAGGGTGGTGCCTGTGGCTCAAGGAGTAGGGTACTGGCCCCATATACTAGGGTGGTGGGTTCAAACCTGGCTCTAGCCAAAAACTGCAATAAATAAATAAATAAATAAATAAAATAAGAGATTGATTTTTAATGTTTATATTTACCCAAAATACATCTTGTTCTTACCTTATATTTGATTCTAAACCTGCCTTTGAGACTCACTCATTCATCCCAACATTTATTTGCTGTGTATTAAATTCTAAGTCCTGGAATGGATGGAAACCAGGGCCAAGCTAAGCAGCTTACTCTCTACTCACAGAGGTCCCGGCATGGTGATTAAGCCAGTCTACACGTCTCTTTCTTCAGTTCTCCCTCACAGGGTGTGTTATCTAGCTCCATTACCATCCTGGTCTTGCTCCTTCCATGTGTGAAGGTGACCCACCCACAGCTGAAAGCCAGGTCTTTGCCTGTTTTCTGCTGTGTCCAAAAAACATACCTCTATAAGGAACTTTCGTTAGTACAAAAATATAAATCAGGTCATCGGAGGCCAGAATGAGAGTGTGGGGAAGGTTGTCTGGCCTCTTCAGAAATCTGTCCACTGAGCCACTCTCCACAGTGCTTATTCGACTTCCTCCACCTGGACAGCAGCTTGGTCCCCAGAGGATGGACCCAGAGTCAGACAGCCTCCATTTAATGTCCCCCAGTCAGGACGCAGACAGAATACACGTCCTCATCTTTCCGGAAACGTTGCCCATGAGCACTGCAGCATTTTGGACTCACCAAGTCATACAAATACTCAGAAGCCCAAAGTGAGGCCATGCTGTGACTGCCAGCACACCAGGGTCTAAAGGAAAAAAAATAAAAGGATCAAACAGAGCGCCTCAATTTTTTTTCCATGCTGATTTCACATGAGTAACCTCTTCAGAGAGATCATGCCCCCCGACCCTATCTCACCATTTTTCAGACTCTCTAGGAAGGCATCTTGCATGGACTGAGGGCTGAAGGACACAGGAACTGGAATCCTAAACAAACTGTCAGAGCTAGAAGGGCACCTGTGGGTTGCCCAGTGAATGTCATTCACCTGCAGGCAGGAAGCAGGTTCACCAAGGCAAATGACTGCCCACCGGCTGAGCCAAGGGCTTGCCTAGAACCTCTGGTACTATTGTACTTATTAAAATGGAGTTCCAGCTGTTGCTGTGAGTGTGGAATGCCCCAGAGGGTGGGAGGAGCTTTTCTCCTGAAAGGAGCAGGTGTTCCTTGTGTTCTGGTCCTCAGATGAGAAACTAGAACTGACCAGAGGGAGGTTAACTTGCAGCTATGGTGATTCCTAAGTTTGTGGCTTAATTTTCCTAAATCCAGACACTGGGTGCAGGCTGAAGACAACTCATTCATACTTGGTACATTTTGTGCAGCTAGTCAGTGCCCTGTTGGAATCCAGAGCCGCCCTAGACCTCTGTGAGGCATTTGTCAAATTCCACAGAGCTCGGGATCCCTGGCCTGTGCTGCTGAGCTAACTGCCTGGCACCCACCCCCACTGCATTGGCCTGGGCTCCCCTCCAGCTCCAGCTGAAGCCCTCCCATTCCCTCCAGGAACACGCGCCCACCCCTGCGGCCTCACACCATTTCTCCCCTGAGCCCAGTTTCAGCTACTACACTATTGTTTTCCTGCTGCTCCAGTGCCGCTGCCTTCCTCGGGTGTGTCTTTTTGTTTATTATGTTATGTTATGTTTGGAATCCCTTTCTACGTGGATTTCTATGTCTTGCTTCCTATCAAAGTTACAGTCTCCTAAGGGGAGGGGAGAAGATGAGCCTCAACTTGCCAGTATCTCCTTGCTGTACAGACCTCTCCTTTCCTGCCAACTCACAGCTGCAGAGCTGAGGCCCTGTCCAGGGCAGGTGCGTTATAACACAGATGCCCCAACTGGCACATTAAAGACTCGAGCCCCTGGCCTGCAGGAATGGGGGAAAATTGCCCTGTCCCTGGCCCACTATCCCAAGCTTACAATGGTACTCTTGATTATCTTGGGTGGGCAGTGGGGTCTTTGGAAACTGCAACCCACATTGCTTTTCCTGTAGTCTCCTGTCTCCTTCCACTCAGATATTAAAATCTCCCTCCCTGTGTGCCCTATCATGGACATTCCTTTGGGAGACAACTTCATAGTCTGTATTGATTCTGAGTGGCCCGTTCGCATAAGCCTTTGTCCAACTTTCTTATCATCCATTTCAATCTTCTTTGCAGCTAAGCTGTTGGCAACTGTTTATGACTCAGTGTAGAATTCTCACTTCTGGCACTGTGGATAGCCAAACATACTACACTACTTCCTCCCTGCTGGGGGATTTTCCCCCCCTACTGTCCTTCAAGGTCAGTGAAGGCTGTGGTGAGTCAGCATAACGTGTAGACACATCTGGAGAGCAGACTTGCAGACTAAGCAGACTGCTCTTCCTTAGTCAACTTATCAGAAGAAATGCCCCAGGAGCCCATAGTCATGGACCGACTGTGAGAAGATGCTGCAACAGGGGTTGGTTTTGAAAGACTCTGCGCCACCTGGTCCCACCTATTTTTACCTTCTAGACCTGCCCAGGCTTTCTATTATATGCATCTTCACTTCTTATTAGATTGCTGTGTGCAACCAACTGTGGTGCTCATTAAATGTAGACCAGGGGTCAACAAACCATTTTTGAAGGGTCACATAGTAAGGCCATATAACCTTATAACTCTGTTATAATTACCTAACTCTTGTAGGTGAGAACAGCCAAAGCCAATACTCAAATGATTACTTGTGTCTGTGTTCCAATAAAATTTTACTCATAAAAGCAGGCGGTTGGCCACAAACTGGAGTTTACCAACCCCTAACATAGTCCTTTTTGAGACCAAATTTGAGTCGACAAATCAAGTGAACTACCAGAGCCACCTCTAGATGCATCAGCAAACACACAATGTGGAATGGCTAGTAATAAAGAATTTGGCCCAGTCCATTGTTAAACCAGTCTCCTTGGTCTAACACTCATATAATCCACTGCCATTCGTGTTCCCCAGGTTTCTACCAATATTTATTAACACAATTTGAATCCTTTTTGGTGCAAGCTATTCCTACCTGGGCCTTAGTGTGCACCTGATTCTGTGGAGCACATAGGGATATGGCCCTTGCTGTGGGCCTAGTGACAACAGGGAGTGCTTAGGTGGGACTTGAAGAGATGGATAATCCACTATTAAGGCATTTACCCCAGATAAGCTTATAATAAGGCTTTTCAAGGAAAACAAGGAGAGTCTCCTAAGACACAATGGGCCAAACCAATTTTATTAGTAAGGGAAATCCAGATACTTGGAAGTTTAAGATGGCCAGTTTTATCAGGGTCCACTAAGATGTTCTCATTCCAAAGTTTAGTATCCTAACATTTCCATTGAATTCAACTGTTATGGCAATTCAGTAACTTACACAAAGAATTTTTGGTTGACTTTTTAGCAATATCATCCTTATGGTCATTAAGAAATAAAAGCTTATTTCAAGGTTGTCTTGAAAGCTGTCTGGTTCCCAATCCATGACTTCAACTGATAGTTAAAAGAACCAGAACTGGTCATATTTTTTTTTTCCCTATAATTGCTCAAGTTCACTCAGGAGACTCCACCCCACACCACTGTCCATGTAGCTGCCATGACTGCCATAGTGGTCAATATGGCAGCCACTTGAGTTCAGAGGCATCTTCTCGGTGCACATTTCATCATGTTCAATCCCAGGTGATAGCTCAATTAATCAAGGTGCCATGGCATGGCATGGATTACTATTGATAACATTTTATTAGCAAAACAAGAATAAATTTTTAAAAAAGAATGAATACTTTTTAAAAAAGAATAAATTGGCAAAAAAGAGAATAATTTTTTTTAAAAAAGATAGCACTATGCTCAAAGTTAAACATATAATCAAACCAATTGCCAAATTCCATCTTCCTGTCTCTACCTCCTGAGACTACTTTTAATAACAATTTTGTATCAATCTGGGTCCAATTAGGAAATAGAAACCATACAGTTCTTTGAACAGAGAAGAATTAATATAAGAAATTATTAGCTATAACAACAGTTATAGTTAATCCATGAAAGAGTAAAGAGAATACTGCACAAAATTCCCTAAATTAATGGAGAGTATCTAAATAAAAGAGAAGCAAACTTGAGGGGCACATGGCCCCCTCCCAGGATGGATCCACCTCTTTGAAGAAGGAGGGGTTTGCATTCTTTTGGCTATATGGAGGTTCCCTGGGTTGTCCAGGTCAGAGCTGGTCCATAGATACCAGGCTGAGAGAAAATGGCAAAAAGCAATACTCCTCCCAGGGCAGGTGGGGTGAGACAGTGAGTAGAGCCCCACAGGTGGAACCAGAAAGCAAGAAATGCGCTTCTAGGGTGAGTGTGGGCCAAAGCTGGCAGGGACTGAAAAGTGACTGGCAAGCTGGGTACCCTCCATGGTGCAGGCAGGGCTGGAAAGTCTGCTGCGCGAGTGTCTGTGAGAATCGCTGAGGACCCACCACAGACAGGGGTACCATGGTCAGCCAACAGGACCCTGTTCACAAGGGAGCCACCAAAACTTGATGGGAGTGGTGAGCCATCAGTGGATGCCCTTAAATGAGATGCTGACAGCTGAATTGTAAGAGCAAGAAACAACACATTAGCATCAAGACAAGAAGCCCTTCCTCCTGCTCTGCGTCCCTTAGAGCCCTCTGCTGAGAGTGCTAAATGTTTCACAAACTGGCAAAGGAGGTGTTGTCGGGGTCCCACTCTATTACCACAGAGCAAGGAAAGAAAAGTGGACCTGCAGCCAAGGGGCAATGGATTGCTATTTGTCACAGTAGCATCAATTATCATGATGATAATTAATGTTTCACAGAGTCTTTATCTAGTCCTCTCAATTATTAACTTTATTTAAAGGGGGAGGAAATTGGGGGTTCAATTTGGGTTCAATTGGAGGTTCAAAGGAGTTGATTAATTCAGAGTCCCACACCTAGTAAAGAGAGTCAGCATTCAAAGGAGATTTTTGGATGCAACATGAATTCTTCCTACTGAACTCGCCGGCTTCCCCTGGGGGGACTAGAAAGAATGGAGAATTCATTGATTATTTCATTAGACCAGTATTTATGAACACTGACTATGTGGCAGACACTGAGCCAGGTACTGGATCTTCAGGGAAGATAAAAGACGTGGTCTCTGCCCCCACGTAGAGCAGTGTCAACAAATTTTATCTTAAAAGATAAATATTAATATTTGAAGCATTGTAGGGCCAAGAAGAAAAAAACAAGGATATTATGTACATGTTTAAATATACATTTGAAAGGTAAGGATTTAAAATGTGGAAATCATTCTTAACTGTTCAGCAGTGTTGGCTGTAATAATAGTTTGTTGCACTGAAGAATATTTTGTTGATCCCTGGTCTAGACTAGGAGATAAATAAAAAATAAATACACAGGTGAGCACAAAATGCCAGGAGGCCCCAGACAAAAGGAATCATTTCTGGGAGAGAGGTTAATTAAGACTGAGAACCGGAAGACGTTCATTATGATTGAGGAAGGACATTGTAACCAAGACCTGAAGAGGGAGGGGTTGGCTGGACAAACAGCTGAGGATGGAGCATTCTGGGCAGAGGCCACAGTTCTGAGGGGAGCAGAACGTGGTGCATTCACAGAGGTGGATCACAGCATCAGCAGCCACAAGGATGACAACAAGGATAATCACACACATGCGCACACACACACACACACACACACACACACACACACAGAAAGCAGGATGCATGCAGCAAAAAAGGAAAGAATATGGATCTAATGAGGAAGGTGGGCCAGATCATGCAGGGTCCGGTGAAGAGACCAGCCTAGAGGACGCCGGGCCTGGGAGCAACCAGAGTGCTGGGGAAGGTGGAAGAGAGGAGGGCAGCAAGTGTAAGGGCAGAAGTGTGTTCCGAGGCAGGAACCTCACGACCTCCCAGCTGTGCCATGAAATGCTATTATGTGTGTCAACCTTCAGGGGAGGCCCTGCTTCTCTCACCCCCAACCCTCACCAGCAAACATTCCTTTAGGTCTGTACTTTGATGCATTCAAAGAGAATTCAAACCATCTTTGCCTTTCATAATTTAATCTGTTGCCCAGGCCTGTCAGAAAGTGCCGGAAAGCAGCTGATGGCTTCCCCTGTAGTCCTCGGTCCTGGAGCAGAAGGACCTAGCAGCAGCAGACAGGAGAGCTGGGTCTCTGCTCTGACTCCGCCCGGATCTCACCTTTCACCTTTGCACCTGGGTTCTTCTGATTTAATTAGTCACAGAAACAGGATAATGTCACGGTTAAGAGCATAGGCTCTGGAATGGAGTGCTTTGGGTTCATGTCTCTTCTCTTCCAGCTGCATCATTCACTTCTGTCCCCTCATGTCCCCATTTTGAGGATGGCATCATTATTGTACCCAGCCGGCAGGACTACTGAGAGTGTGCGCTGGCTGTGGGAAAGCCTGTGCGTGGCACACAGAGCCCCTCCGTAACTGTATGATATAGGCAGGCATTCTAAAAAATAATTTTAGTTGACATATAATAACTACACATATTTATGAGGTTCACAGTGATGTTTTGATACCCATGGATGGCAGGACTGGAGGATAACCTACAGATGAGGTCCAGCTCTACATTCAGACCAGGGTAATTAATATATCCATCATCTCAAACATGTATTTGATCATTTCTTTGTGTTCAGAACATTCACTATTCTCCTTCTAGCTATTTGAATCTATATCATAGATTATTGTCAACTACAGTGGCCCTACATTGCTATGGAGCACTAGAACTTTCCATCATTCTATTCTATGGACAGTGTACTTTAGGCACAAGATCACGTCTCTTGCCTGACGCAGCGTGACAGGGCTGGTCTCAAATTCAGGTCTTCGCACTCTCAGGCTCCTGCTCCCCCACACCACGCCCTGGCGTGATGACTCGGGGCAAGATGCTTCAGCCTGGGGAACTCTGTGTACCCAACAGTAAGGTAAAGGGGAGAGGATGAACATCATTACCACAATCTCTTCCCGTCCTTCTGTCCACATGCTTACAATCCATTCTGGTTCATTTTCACACTAATTCTGGTTCTGTTGCTGTGGTCTCCCCAGATTGCTGTGGGGACTCTTGGTGGGGACAGGGCCTAGCCGCCTGCGAAGTGCCAGCACTTTCCCAGGGAAGGTCTGCATCAGCTGCCGGCCCCTGCTCTGTGCGCCTGTAAGTTACCTTGTCACATAAAATTCTCCTTCTGACACTGTTTCCCTTTAGAAAGAAAGTAAATCATAACTTTTCACTTAGGCATTTCTGCTTCGAGTCAGACCCGCTTTAGCCTGAAGTTAAAAAAGAGTGTATTTGGTTGGATCACATTTCAACTCAGTCTAATAGATATTTGCTTAAGGGGAAAAAAGGTTAAAGAAAAAAGGAAAATGTCAAAATGGAATAATAAAATGGTCTATAAACAGAAGCAGGTTTTCTGTGATACGTTACCCCGATAAAGCCGATAATGGTTCCCAAATGCACCGTCCTGGGCTGATGCCAGGCTGGGTGGTGGGGGGTTCTGGGTTATTTTTAATTTTACTGTTGCCAAGCCATGACCTCATCCTCATGGAATTCTCTCCCACCAGAAAGCTGTATCGAGTTATTTGTCGGCCGAAATTCATTTGTATGTGGATTCATCGGAAACATGTGTGGCCACAGAAGTAGCCGAGAGGCAAATCTGGGGGAGGAGAGAGAGGAATTTTCAAGGAAACCCTTCCCTTTGTTTTAATGCAACAAGCTGGTCCTTGCAGGACCCCAGGTCTTTGACGGTGTTGCTCTTGGGCTGCTGCTCTCTGTGACTGCCCTGTGCCCTCAGCAATCTAGATCAGAGTCCCTTCTCTCCAGCAGAAGATGGAATGGTCCTCGTCACCCACCAGGCACAGGCCCTGAGGCTTTCTGTGGGATGGACTCAGGTGTGAGAGTGCAGGATCCTTGGCCAACACCCAGCCAATCCAAAGATACTGCATGATACATAAAATGAGAACAGCACTGGCTGCTGTTTATCAAGCACCTGGTGGAAGTGCTTTCAAACATTACCTCTGATCTTCACAACCAAGTGCATGGTATGGCCAGTTTCCATTTCACAGACAAAAACACTGAGGCTCTGGATATTAACTCCTTAAGAGCACATGGGTATTTAGTGGTGTAATCAAATTTCAAGGCCAAGTCTGTTTTATATAAAGCTTCCCCTCTAATCACAATGCTTCTACAAACTGAAGTCTTAAAAGGATTTACAGAAGAGAAAGATACTTTAGGCTGGCAGAGCAGGGAAGGCTTCATGTAGGGGGTTTCATCTGTGACAAAGTATTTGGACAAAGGGAGATACACTCCAGACAGAAGAAAAGTCAGGAAGAAAGTGGAGGCTTCAGGAAAATAAGGGCTGACTGCTTCAAGGAATAAAGAGCCTGCTTTGACTCCTGAAGGCGAGGTAGGAAATATCTCCTGAGCTTCCAGTGTGGAGAGCAGCTGATTTTTAGATGAATGGACAGGCTTGACCTAGGGGAACATGGAGATTCAAGCCTTGAAGTGCCATGAGCCATCGTCTGGCCTCAAAGAGGAAAGGGACAGCACGGAGACCTTGAGGGCAGTCAGGAGAGAGGGCACTGGGTAGCAGCTGATGGAGTGGGCAGGACAATAATCCAGGAGACTTTGTGATGGATGACACATGAGATGGAAAGGGATAGAGCCAGCCAGTGTGAATGCCAGTTGCTGGTCTGAGTGGCTGTGTGGTGTGCAAGACCACTTGTGCAAGGGGGACTGACCTGTGGGCAAAATGCGTTGGGACATGTTCAGCTTGGGCTGTGTTATTTCTGTCACTCCAGCTCTCACATGGATGGATGGAATCATGCTCCTCTTTGCCCACCCTCTCTCTCCCAGTGCCCAGCATGGTCCTCAGGGTGCAGAACGTGCTCAGGGCAAAGCACACATGGCTAGACTGGCACTGTTTGTGGCCCCTGTGGCCTGACAGAACTGACCACCAACAGAGCAGTGAATGGCCAAACCCAGGCAGCACAAGCACCACACAGCAGCTAAGATCATGCTTTACATACAGACAGACCCAGAGGAGCAGCTGCCACATGGCAGCATTTGGAGTGGGAAGAGATTTGGCACCAGCACAAGACCCTGCCTGTTGACACTGCCAGTGTAGAGATGGACCCATGCTACCAACCAGCCTTCATGGCCAAAGGGCTCAAAGGACCAGGAGAAAATCCTGTTCAGAACAGATGGGAGGGAGAATCTGTTTTGCTTTTCAATCAAGCCCTTTCTCTTGCACAAAGCAACCTGGTAGGAAATTAATTGTTCTGTTGTCTTCCCCAACATGGAGACTCTGATATTAGGGAGAATGGTTTCCCATAAGAATGATGGTTCGTGTGTCTGGCAAAATCTTAATTTTTTTCTAGTGTCTTCTAAAATAAGCATCGTAAATATTGCATATATCACAGAGGCTTGGAAAAGCAGGATCGAGTACCTCATTCTGTCCCTGTTAGACACAGCCTGTCGGTCTGTGTCCACAGGCAGACAGGGTGTGTCTTGCTCATGGCATATGGTCTCCTGTTTCCAGGGCCATGTTTACCCCTAGGACCCCATGTAAACCAGACAGCAAGAACAGAGTTGATAAAGACACACCTGTCACGGAGCTCTTAATTTCTAAGAAGGGATGCTCCATTTTGAACTTGAGAGTCTCTAATTTTGGAAAGTCATAATTATAAGCCCCATGACATGGAGCTTTTCAAATGCTAACTGCATGAAGAAAGTAGGAAAATGAGCCTCCTCCAGGTACCTATTACTATTTTCCCCATTTCGGCTTCATCTATAACTCCCCACACACTTTTACTTACTATGTTTGTTTCCCCAAATTATGATTTGATGGTGCCTGACAACACGTGACAGCAGATTTCAGCAGAATCATAGGAGGCTCTGCTGCTTCTGGATTAGGATACTTTGATGGCAAACGTCATATTTACCTTCCTACCTCCAGGGCTTGCACAGGACCAAGTGTGCAATTGTCTCTGAAAGAATGGCGAGAAGACCCCTCACCAGGCTTGTGATTTTGCAAACATCCTTGTATCTCTTCATTCCTATAGTTCTCACCTGCAAAGTAGGGACAAGGAAATCTGCGTGATAGAGCAGTGATGAGCATTAAATCAATGCATGTTATCGATGTAGTGCAAAGTGAAGCCCGCAGCAAGCTTAGCAATGCTGCTTGTCTTCCTTCTCTTTGGCTGTAGGAGTCCAGGCCTTCCTAAGATGGAGAAAGTAAGAACAGTAGGTAGAAAGAAAAAGAAAAGCAGAGTTGAAGTAATGAGAAATAAAGGAGGAAGAGGCAAGAGAAAAAAATCAATATGGACTTAATAAAAGGAGAGCAACCGGAGAGAGCTCTCCCAAGGACCCTGAAATCCAGCTCTACCACAGGTGCATGGAAGACCGCTGTATGCCGAAAGATGTTGCTCTTGAGTTCCCCGTGTCCCCTGTTGAAAGTTTGCCCCAGGCAGTTCCCCTAACTCCCTTTGTCCCACCTCAGTCCTCGGGGTCTCTATAACCCTTCCCCAATTATTGCTCCCGGACTTGCTACCTAGAGAGTATCTGGGGACACGCCATATTGGAGTGTGAAGGGACGTAGGCTCTGAGGCTTCCTGGAAGAGGAGAGTTATGGATTCCCTTCCATCTGGTCTGGTGAGGTCCTAGGCACAGACCTTCGGAGCACGGTGTGATATAAACCATGGCAGAGCTCAGCTACCGAGAGGTGGCTGTGGACAGCGGCTCAGAATCAGAGAAGACTTCTCTAGAATAGGAGAAGTTAAGCTGTGTTTCAAGCAGTGAGTAAATGTTTACCCACTAGAGAGAGTAGTGAAAGGATCTATTTCCAGAAGCACTAAAAGTCTCATATTTGATTAGCCCATGGGTGAAACCATTTTTTTTTAACTACACGCACATATTCTCATTAGCTGAAAAACACACACATACAATCACCCCTACACATGAACCTCAAATTCTGTTCCTCATCATCCATGCTAACCAAGGACTGTTTCCACATTCTACAGATTAGACAACTGAGCTTAGTGCCTTGTGAGACTGCAACTCCCCTGGTTCCAGCTCACGGGTTGCCTATCACTTGGTTGTCTGGAACCCCTCTGTGAGGTAAGCCTGGATCTAGAGCCCGCACCTAGCACTTTTTGCCTTATAGTTACCTGTGACCTTGTCACCCATTCCTCTAGCCTCCAAGTTCCTCCATGGTGGGAATTGTTAATCTCTACATCCCCTGCCACCAACACAGGGGTCTAGTAAAATGTTGGTGTAAACAAACATTTGTTGAAATTAAAGTAACTGAGCCTTAACCCAAGGCTAAAAAGTGAAAACTGCAACAGTCACCAGATGGTCTGCATTCTTCTGGCAAACAGCACCATGTGAAGAACATCCAAATATGTGGCTGGCTTTTGCATATTTCGTCCAGATGTTTGGCTTCAGGTAGAAGCAGACGAGGAAATCCTTAATGAACAGACTAGTGTTTCTTACCATGTCTAACCTCCAGGCCACCCTCTTGTCTCCTGTACTGAGGCTACAGCTAATTCAACATTCTTCAACAGGCAAAAAAAAAAAAAAAAAAGTGCCCTGGATTGGACTTGTAAGAAATGAGGGAAAAGGAGGGAGAGCAGAGGCCACCCAAAGCCCCTGGGGCAGGAGAGCGCTTGTCACGTTGGAGGGAGACAAAGGAGGTATGGGCCCATTGAATGTGGGCGCAAGACAGGAGCTGGGAGGGCAAGGAGCAAGGTCTGGGCAGGGCAGAGCCGCCTGCCTCTGCCTTACCGGTCATAGTAGGAACTGGGACTTTTACTCTGAGTGAAATGTGAGTTTAGAGCAGGCCTAAAAATCAATCGCATAGTATAAATTACATTTTCAGGACAACGTTCTGACATCTTTGAGCCTAGCCTGCAAGGTGGGGCAGGGGAAAGGAAGCAAAGTGGCAAGAGGACTTAGGAGGCTACCGCCAGGTAAGAGGTGGTGGAGGCTTGGACCGAAGCAGTTGTAGCAGGAACAGTGAGAGATGGATAGATTCCGGATGAATTCTGCCTTCCACTTCACGCTCTGGAGTCTGATTAGACTCCAGACAAGTGCCTGTGCAGAAACACTGTTGCATGCCTGGAATTGCACAGTAGGGCAGCAACATTTCATATCCTCAATAAATTAGCACGCAGACAGATGCACCAGTTCTGGAAGGACCCGGATGCTGGCTCTCAGAGGCCTCCTCCCAGATAATCTCACCTCGGCCTTCCCCTGCCACAGGGACGGGCACGGATGCTGAAGGAACAGAAACCGTGAAGTCTGCCCATAGCCATGGTGAGGGAGGAGAAAGGCTGTCTGTGAAAAAAAGAAAAAAAAAAGGAGAGGTAGTAGAAGTCATTTGTTGATGCTGTTTTCAGTTTGTGTAGGACACATAACCAGGATACAAGCAGGAATTTTGATCCTCTGAATATAATGTAAGAGAGAGGTCAATACGCGTTGGAAATTCAGGTGGCAGTGAGGGACAAAGGACTGGTTGGGACAGAAACCACCAGAGAGGGTGGCATCCAGAGGAAACCATAAGGCAGCGGGCTCTCACAGGTTGGGGTTCTCACAGGTTGGGCGATTGAGGATCTGTTCTCCAAAGTTCGTCCAGATGTGCCCCCCACCCCCACCCTGATGTGCCTGCACGTCCTGGGCTCCTCCGGGAGGTTCAAGCCTCCCAAGTCTGGGGCAATGTCAGGTTCTCTCCTCGTCGCCCAGCTGAGTGCAGTTGTCAGGAGCAGCGTATTCTGTACAGAGCACACAGTGGCTCCATCCACCCTCCGCTTCCAAACCTAAAGCACCCCAGTGAGGCAGGAGTTAGATTCTTCATTTTACAAAAGAAACAGAGGAGAGAATTAGTAGAAACATATGAATAATCATACAGCTAGTTAAAGAGACTCAGTCTGCCAGTACACCAAAGCCTGCTCTCTTCAAGATGATTGGGGCCTCCCTGCGGGACAGGCAGGTTTGTCTGGCTTCAAGGCTAATAAGGGGAATTTGGAGGTTGGGTGTGAGCATCCACCTTCACGAGAGTCCAAAGGGAAAGCAGCGCCCCACAGTCATTCCTCTCCTCACCCCAGTCCTGGCGAAAGCAGCTGGTGTGCTTTTTCTCTTGCCTGACTTTCTAGATATATAAGCTAGGTCCATTTCAAGGAGCTGTTCTGAGAGCTGTAATACTCCTTTTAGAACAAAAGCTGCTAACTTGGCTGTACATGAACCACCTGGGCAGCTTGAGAAAATACTGATGCCCAAGTTTATCCCAGGAGTCTTTCCTTCAATTGCTCTGAGGCATTGCAGTGGAAAGTTAAGAGCTATGCAAAATAACCTCTTTCCCTAAGGCTCAGTGGTGATTGTCCCCAGCTTTGTTTCCTCCTTTCCACATGTAGCTCCCAGATTTGGTCTAAATTCTCCATGGATATATATTTTTTAGAGTTTTATGTCTGTGTCCCAGAAGAACACCTCCTCCTTTGCCCTCCTGCCTGACTCTGATATCTTAACTCCTGTTTTGCCAGGTCTAGGCAAACCCTAAGTTGTTATGGGAAACCAGGAAAAGTATTTCCTACATGTCTTCTGCAAAGTAGCACTCCAACATCTCCTTTTAGTGTCTAAGCAGGAGTTAGGACAACTGAAATCCTTAATTATGCATATTCATTAATATGTAAGCTATTATAAATACTGTTGCAATTTTAACATCCAAAAATCTAACAATTTTTCTGACTACTTTGGATCCTTTTGGGAGCATGAATTTCCAAGAACAGAATTAACTTACTGAATTAGTAAAATTAGCTGATTAAAGAGTATGAACAATTTTAAAGTTCTTGAAGTATATTGATGACTTGTTCTCCAAAAAGACTGCCCCCATTTGTGTTCTTTTAATTTTTTTTTTTTTTTAATAAGAATGTCTATATCCAACTTCCAAATAGCCAGAGCTGTTCAGTCATAGAATGGGTTTCCTTGGAATGAGTAGAGAGTTCCTTGTTATTGGAAGTGTTCAAGCAAATCCAAAGAGCACTCTGCCACTCCCTGAGTTTGGGTAGAAAGTGCAGGGCACAGAGCAAGTGTGTCTGTGATACAGCACCCCTGGGCTTGACTATTTACTACTGCCAGGAGAGTGCACAGCCACAGAGCTTGGTGGACAGGTCTGAGGTGGGAAGGAGTTTATCCTGTAAAGTTCACAGGAATGGCTGGCACCCCCTAACCTATAGGAGACACTGCTGGAGCTCTGTGCATGTGAGAGTGACAATGATCAGGACACTGAGGGTGATGAAACACAAAGGAACATGATGAGCTTTCCAAGAGACTTCGCTAGGCTTATGTCCCCTTTCAGCAAGGAGGTACATCCTTGCTATCACCATTATTAATTAGAGCATAGTTTTCCCCTTTACTTCACACAGAGGTGATTAAACAGTGAGGAAATGATAATCATGATCATTTCAATAACAGTGAACGAGCGATAATCTGCTGGGGACCTACTATGTGCTGGAAATCTCATCTTTACCCAGCACTTTAATAATTGGTTAAGAAGTTTTATCTTCAAAAAAAGAATGAAGCAAATCTTACAAAAATAAAGACTGTATTATAAATGAAGAATTAAAAGGTCCTTCATTTTTGTCTAAGAACAAGGAGAAAGTAAAATGTGTGGGTTTTTTTTTTTTTTTTTTTTTTGGTAAGTAAATTGAATCCCACTCTGTAACCTCGAGGTCTTGTAATTTACAATATTGAGGTAGTAAATGTTTTGTGATATAATTAAGAGGAATTTATAATATTTTTTAAACAAGGTTCAGTTCCATATGTTTTAATTCCATCTTTTCAATTTTCCAATAAGATCTGATGTTGAAGATACCGGGGGAGCCTTCAGAGGCTCTGTTTTTTGGGCCTTTCCTCTGCCCTCCAGGAAGTTTCATTATTGACTCCAGATTCCGGTAAATCCCCAGAGTCCAGGCGTTTCACATGTCTGTGGTAGGGAGAGACATAAAGCCTGTTTTCCAGGCCAGGTTCTGTTTACACTTCCTTGATCAGGGATAATGATTTGTTTACAGGAGACATTCCATCTTCATTAAACTCACTTCTGGACAATCAATAAAGAGAGTGAGATGACAGGGCGCATGTGTGTTTGAAGTCATGCATCCTGCCTTGCTCAAGAGGGACCAAGGCTCAGCTAAGACTTTCTTGTACTGATACCCAGGATTAGTATATTAAAAGTTCTATTTGAATTAAGAAAGAATGACCTTTCCCCAAAGGAGCATAAAGTCTAAACAAATAGACTTTCTAATTATTCTTCTCTGATTCCTGTATGTCAGAACGGGACCAGCCTTGCCTAGTATATTTCATATATAATGCAGCCTGCCTTCCATCCTTTTTAAAAAAATCATATTTAAATGTGTTTAATAAACACATTAATGCACTTTTGTAATTAACCTAGATGCGTATCTTTGCAAGTTCAATACAGAGAAGTATCCACCTACCTTAATTGGCTGATATACTTTATAAATTCCAAGGCTCATGTTTTAATTTAAGATTAAATCAGAATGAAATAATTTATAATTATCTTTCCATAGAAAAGCAAGGCATTTTTAAATTTCTAGGCATAACATTTTTAAAGCCTCTCATGTATGAAGTGACTTTTTAAAACCTATATAATGTAAAAAAAAAAAAAAAAAAAAGTACCATGTAGTTCCTTTATCATTAATTACTGGTTTGTCCTCTCAAGTTTTTCTTCTCCAAGCTAAAGTATCATTCTTCCTTCTAACTTGCCTTTGACCTCCTTATTGTCTATCTTATTTCTTATAGCATTCCAGCGGGTGCACAGTTGTATCTCACTGTGGATTTAATTTGTGCCCCTCCAATCATGATTAACGCAGAGCATCTCTTCGTGTGCTTTTCTCATGTATTTTCTTCTAAAAATTTTTATTATTTTAGCTCTTGCCTGTAAGTATATGATCCATTTAGAGTTAATTTTTGCGTATGGTTTGAGGTTAATGTCTAAGTTCATCTTTTATGTGAATATACAATTGTTCCTTCATTATTTCTTAAACAGACTATCTTTTCCCCAGGAATTGTCTTGGCAATTACCAGCTGTCAAATTTGTCCAAAAACCAGCTGACTGAAAACATAATGCTTTTTTCTGTTCACTCAATTTTATTCCACCAATCTAGATCTATGTCCATCTTTACGAGTATCACACTGTCTCCATTCCTGCAGCTTTGTAAAAGTTTTGGAGTTGGAAGTGAAAGTCCTCCCACTTTGTTCTTTTCCTTTTCAAAATTGTTTATCTATTACATGTGCATTTTCATGTATACTTTAGGTTCTAAAAAAACCCTACTGGAACTTTGGTGAGAATGGGGAGGTCGATTTGGGAAGTTTTATTATCTTTATAATGTTGGATTTTCCAATCTATAAACAGAGCATGTTTCCCCATGTAGTTAAATCTTTAATGTCCATAATCAAAATTTTGTAATTTTCAATGTACACGTTTTTCACTCCTTTTGTTAAAGTTTTTCTCTTTTTATATTATTGCTTTTTGATGTTACTGTGAATGGAATGCCTTGAATTAAAAGCCTGCTGACTCTGGCAGGCCTGTCACCTGCTTTCCTCAGTAGTCAGTAGCTACCAAACAGTATCTTTTCCTTATTTGAGTTTCAAAAGGGTCCTTGGCTTGTGTCCTCCTGACTCCCATCCTCCCACCTCAGGGTAACAGAAGCAAGCAATGTGTGCCAGGAGAGGAAGGGTGATATCATATCTCCCCTTTCTGCCTTTTCTGACTCTCCATTCACAAGCCAAAAGCAGGGAGAACATAGAAAAGTTTTATTATCCATGATTCCATGGGTACAATTACTCATACCTGTTCCTTTTCCCTCTGGCTTGTAATGCTTCATGAGAGGGAAGCCAACTAGTTAATGGCAGAAGGTGACATGTATACACTGAAGGCCCTGACTAGAGAGGGACTGGCTCTTACGGAGTGACCATCTCAGTCACTTTACTACTTAGTTCAGGCTTCTCTCATTCATTCTGGTCAATATTCTACTTTTGCCAGTGGGGCTTGTGAAAACCTATTCATTCCTCCCCTCCAGAGTGCTCCGGTGAAGAGATGCTACTCAAGAGTCAGGGCTTCTGGCTGTCAACCTTCACTGAGTTCTCTTAGGCAAGCGAGTTAGAATGAAGAGACTTTACTGCTTCAATTCAATGGGTGTGTTTAAGTGTGACATCCTCAAGTTCAAATGCACAGATGAGCAGATTGATGCAGTAAGAAAGGGCAAGGGTTGCCCATGTCTCACAGGCAGAAGCAAGTATTTGAACCAGTTGTATTAGGCAATAATAACCTAGGGTCAAAAGGACAGAGATTCCCTTGACTTTGTGCCCAGTCTGAAAACCCCATTGAAGCAGCTCGCTGAACTCTTTTTATCTTTATGCATAGACTAACTGTTAGGCCTAGGGGGCCTAGGCTAAGACAGAAAGGTGTCAGGTCTAGGCTATAATGGAAAAATACCAGTTAACTCCTGGCAAATGTCTGGACTACAAGCTTTCAAAAAAAAAATGAAATAAGTTCACTCCCAAGATAGATGGGAAAGTACTAATTAATTTCTTGCTTCTAGTTCACTCCAAGTTTCTAGTTCACTCCAAGTTTTCTTAGCTTAGCTAACTCCCTGGAAAACAGACTGGGAGGTTCCAACTGTTCCCAGACTGACTTTTAAACAATATCAGGTGGGGAAAATACTAAAACTAAGATGTATGGGAGGAAAGTACTGAAACTAAGATGTTTAGGGGGGAAATATTAGAACAAAGATGTATGATGTATGACTAACTAACTGCAAAATTCTGCTTCTGTACAATGCTTGCTTGCTACCCTACCCGGATGCACTTGGGCAGCCTGTGTGCCAACCAGGATCCAGACCAAGTCTTAAAAATCCAACCCCTTAAGCACTCAGGGCTGCTCTCAGAAACCCCATGTTGGGACACTGAGGCAGTCACTGTCCAGCTCTTCAATAAAAGGACTCCTGTTTAAATTTAACTTGTTTGGCAGTGTGGTCTTTGTGGAACTCCTGGACACAATATAACCCTTCCATTGATGTAGGTCTGAAAAATATGCTTTAATAAAAAGAAAGCTCATAAGTAACAGATGACCTAGTACTGAGAGAGTGTCCTATGGCTACCTTCAACCCCACTTAGGCATAGCATCCAGGTAGCTCACAGTCTAAAAGGCCCCAGGGATCACAGGCATTAACTGCAGCCAGGAGCAAGGTGGTAGCCTTCATAGCTGAGCAATCATCTTATGTTTGGACCAATGAAATTATCCTACTGAGAACAATTAATGTGCCTTTTTAGATCTAAATTAATGAGGGCCTGATCCATTCCTTGGCAGCCAAGCTGAAGAGATCCTTGTACCCAGTGACAATCAGGAACAATGCCAATCTGGGCTCTGTGCCTACTGGGCCAAAGTAGGCATCGTACCCAGAGGAAGGCACCTTGGGGTTAATATCAAACTGCAGGCCTAAATATAGATAGTAAAATCCAATTGCGTGGGAACATTGCAACTGAGATTGAGCAGCAAAGGCTAAGAATCAAAGATTAGCTTCTGGGAACTGAAAACAACACTCTGGTTTGAAGAAATGTGGCTAAGATCATATGAATGGTCAGATATGAAGTCAGGGTTTTAACTGAAGTCTTTATGACACCTTTGTCCTTTGTCACAATCCATAATCAAAAGGAAAGTGGTACTGAGGTGTGGGGCAAACTTGGTTCTTGCTGAGCCCAGTGCCCAGAGGTCTAAGCTCCTTTGAAGTCATATGAAAATTCATACTCATCACTCTTGAAAAAGTCAGGAGGCAGCCTCACCTGCAAGGCTGAAAAATCTTCTCAGTACTTCACTCTTGACCAGGGGAAACAGGAGGTACAAGTAACTGTCTGTTAAGAGATATGGATCTTAATGCTGGCTCCACCATCAACCAACTGACCCTAAATAAGACATTTCAATCACCTCATCCCACTCTCTTTACTTACAAATTAGTGATATTCATCCTTCTAAGTGATCATTTAAAAGACAATACCTAGAAAGGGAGGGAAGGAGGGAATCATAGAGGTTCTATGGTACATAACATTTCTTTTTTCTAATCCTGGTTTTGCCAAAATTTGATTGGCCACAGGAAAATCACCCTTTATCCCTGAACTCCAGTCTTCTTAGCTGTATGAGATTGAACAAGTAAGTCCACAAACTCATCCTAGAAGTGCTACCCTGTTTCCCCGAAAATAAGACAGTGTCTTATATTAATTTTTGCTCCCAAAGATGCGCTAGGTCTTATTTTCAGGGGATGTCTTATTTTTCCATGAAGAAGAATACAGTACACATTTATTGTTCACCGGGACCCATCCGCTCTGATCCTCCTGTTCTTCTACACACATCTGTGAAAGTCTCCTCCTCTCTCCCACCCCATGCTCACAGCTCACTCCACACAGCAGTGAAGTCAGGACTCCAGGTAACATCACTGGTTGCTAGATGCCAGTTGGGGCAGCCCTAGCAATCAGTTTATGGTAAATTAATTTTCATTCTGAGACAGAGCCTGGGGGGGCCTTATTTTCAGGGGATGCCTTATATTTCACCCAGAAGGAAACCTGTAAGTAGGTCTTACTTTCGGAGGATGTCTTATTTTGGGGGAAACACGGTACTTATTTCCTTGCTGAGTATAACTATGCTCCCCTTCTGTGTACTTTCTTTGGGAAGCTACACACCAATGCCAGCGCCTAGGCCATCCTTCAAAGCACGTTTTCTAGGATGATTTCTTGAATGTAATTGTCAGACATCATACAACCACTGTTGATGGCCATTCCAGATGAAGAGTTCCAAAATCACTTTAAGGGTGGACTAGATACTCACATTGGTGTATAGCTTCCCCAGGGGAGTATTTCAAAGGTGATCATGTAATATTCAGCAATAAGCCATATAGCAGTTTTTTCTAAGACAACTTCATAAACTTAATTATCAGACCCCATATCATGGAGGGAGTGATTCAAATGCCTTTTTGGGATTGTCTAGTTCTAAGAGTTCATGACCTTTGGCCTCTGATGGGTCCTGTGTCTTTGGCAAGCCCTAGCACATGCTGCCTGTTCACTCTGGATTAATGTGGATACCCTCCAAAGAAGGTTGGGTAAGTTCTTCCATAGGAACTGTCAGTGCAGAGGAGAGAAGGTGAGGGTATCTCATTGGCTTCTCTGGACAGCCGGTTTTGGTGCATCTGACCAGCTGATGTGATACAATGCCCACTAAAGGCCACAGATTTTGCTTGGAAGTCTGGAAGCAAAATCAGATCCATTGGCTCTAATATATATTTGCCAGAGTTTGGGTGGATGAAGTAGGGTGGGGAAATATCATTTAAATAACCTAGAACTAAAACAAGAGATCGCTAATGGGCTGAAAGTGTGGATCATTCTTGAGACAATAACATTCCCCCACTGGAAAGAATAACAATCAAAGAAACACAGATTGGAGGGCTAGGCAGAGTTGGACTGAAGTCCCAGGGCTCCCGCATACCAGCTGTGTGGCCTTGAGCAGGACTTTCAGCTTTTCTATCTGCTGTGACAGGGCATCTGTGAAGCAAAGCTCATTGTTTCTTTATTTTGGTGAAGAGTAAACAGGTCTTCTCTATCTAGATGGCTCAGGGGTCTTTACCTCAGTTAGCCAAACAGCTTCCTTTGGTCAGGTAAAAACTAGCTAATTTATCCTCAATTGTACTGGGGAAAGGGAGTTTGGGGACTTTTTCTGGCCTAACAAAGCTGGACCTTGGTGAGCAGAGTTAACTAATGAAAAAGCAGTGGGCACATTTTCACAAGGGCCAAGAAACCATCTGAAAAAAAAGAGGCTGGGATTCTAACTCCTTTTTTAAGAATGACTTACTGGATCCTCTCTGGAAAATGAGACAGCCCCCACTGCAGTCCACTTTCAGAAGGGTAGGAGCATCTTGGTGGTCCAGCCTTAATGCTAGTTGTGTTTTGAAGGAAAGAGGAGATCTTATAGGACACGTGACTGAGGATGGGTGGAACCCCTCCAGACCCAGCTATGGTGGCCCACGAGATGGCATTTAGCTATAATGCCCAAGCATAAGTAGAAACTACAAGAGCCGTGAGCTTGGGAGCACTGAGCCAAGCAGGCTCAGGCCAGTAAGGGCATCACAGAAGCAGTGCATGTGTCTGCCCAGGCCAGTTTTCCATGGAAGTCCACTCTGCAGCTGACCAGACCCAGATCCCTCTTCCTCTGTCATTTGAAGCAGAACCGACCCCTTTGGCCAGAGGAAAAAGGTTTTTTGAGAAGTTGTTGGACAACCGGAGGTGGAGCAGCAGCTGGCTTTGAAAGAGAGATGCAGCACGTCCTGCTAAGGTGGGCTGATGGAGGTGATAGATTAACTGGAAAAAATTAGACAATTTTGTTTCCGTTCTTGAGCTGGTGAAGTACTTTCTACTAATCGCTTGTCCAATGGGATTCCTCCAATTTACCAACACAAGCATGTGGGACGATGTGTCAGTGTATCACCTGGGTCTGGCGGAGTGGCTGGCACATAGTATGTTCTCACCCAATGGTTGTGGCTTTAAGCCCCTGGACTGTCTGCACATGGAAGGAAGGAGTTAAAGCTCAATGAGAATAGTGCCATCCCTTAAGAAATGTTTCTAGAAAACTCTCTGATTTTCAGCATCGTATTGGGGTAGGAGAAGGGCAGAAAATAAAACTGGGATCTGAAGAGGTTTATGGTGTCTGGGGACAAGTCTCATCCCTGAGATGAGGTTTTGAGAAAGGACAATGGACATGTACGTGTTGGGGGCATCTCAGAGCCGGTGGGTTGCAGAAGCTTGGACCAATGACTGGCCAAGCATTTTCCCAGGAGGCCAGGGCTGCGGGGACCTCAAAGCAAACCTGGCCTCGCAAGAGAGGGAGGCAAGATATTTTCACAGGTCTTAGCAGCCACAAGTTTACTCTCAGGACATCTTTGAGAACTGTGTGAGCAGGGCTGCCAAAGGTGCTCAGGGACTGCAAAGCACCTGGCCGGGGGAGATGGACTGGACTTGGGGCAGCTGTAGGAGGAGCTTACCACACAGGCCACTTCATCTGTCTCAGCTTCTGCTACTCTTTGCTAAAACCTAACCCCTTTGCTCGCCCCTGTGTGTACCCCCTTTGCCCCATTCTCCTGCTTGTTCAGACTATGTCAGCCTTGCATTTAGAGACAGACTTCCTGTTCCTCTGGGTCTTCTCTTTTTCAGAACAAACGCTCCTACCTCCTTCTTCCTCAGAGAAGCCACCGCCACTGGGGTTCAGCGACCTGGTGCTTTGGACCTTTCCAGAATCCCCTGGGGAGCATCCCTGCCCAGCAAAGGGTCCCTGACCACGGTAGCACTGGGCAATGGTGCAACACTGTGGGTCTTGTTCACCTAGGACTGAAACTCTGAGAAAACGTTTATCCAAGTTTCTTTGGGCTTCAATTTTCTCAACTGTAAAATGGAGATAATGACATAGGCTATGGGCCTCAAAGCCAAGGCCTAAAGGAAGTTTGCTTCTGCCTGCAGGCTTTTGGAGCTGTGTTTGTGAGAAGGATAATTTGGTATGTTTATGGAGCTAGCTCTGTTTTCAGAGGTCCTTTCTTCTTGATGGTTATTATGACTCACATCATCTGATTTAGCTGCTTGGACTGAATTTTGATTTAGAAACCTTCCCACGGTTGACACACGCTTCCCTATGAGCAGAGACAAAGACCTTGGTATGATCCCTAAGGTTAAGTGGCAGTCTCAAAGGGATCACATGACTTGGTCTACGTGATAGAGAAAGCAGATAGCAGAGGATGAGGAGAAAGAGTATGTCCTGAAGCCATATTCCTGTATCAGGAGAAACCTCCCTACCCCCACTCCCACCCCCAAGTGCAGCAAAGGGCTAAGTGCAGATCTGGGGCTCAAATGCACCTGGTTTTGATTCTTGGTTCCACCCCCACCCCCACTTGCTATCTTCCTTAGGAAGAGTTACTTCTCGCCTCAGAGCCTCCGTCTCCCGCCTTGCCTGTCAGCTGCTGACACGTAATCAAAGTTGACTAAAGATTAGAACGGCATGACGAGCAAGAACAGCTGACTGAGGTGGACATGGTTATCACCTCTGGGCTGAGCTGGGAAGCCTAGCTTGGGCGGGCAGCGACTCGCACAAGGCCACGGCCGCCCAGGGCTCCCCGCGGAGCGCTCCCAGGCGGGCACGGCCGAGCGGCCCCTAGGTGGTGCTGCTGCTCCGGGCAGCGCCGCTTCCGCCCGCCAGGCCTGCTCCGAGCGCCAGCTGCGTGGACGCCGACTGCGGGGCCGGGACAAAGGGAAGAGCGGCGCGGGCACGGCGACCGGGTGACCAGATGGGACACTGCAATGCCGGGCCGCGCTTCTTCGCGGAGGGAGCTGCCAGGACCAGCAGGCCTCGGCGCGGGCGGGAGACCCCTGCCCTGCCACCAGCCCTGCCATCCTCTCTGCGGAGCAGCCTGCGGGCCAAGCGCTCCTTCGAGTCTCTGCGGACCTGGAGTGCCACCCACCTTCTTGCTGGGCCTGGAGGTGGCGGGGTCTTAGAAAGCCCCTTCGTGCCAGTGGCCAATCCAGGTTCCTCCTGCCTTCACCCTCTTTTTTAATTTTATTTATTTATTTATTGAAATAAAAAATAAAAATAAAGTCCTGAGAGAGCTCAGGTACCTTGCACTTCCGTCCCCTTGCCCAGCACCAGGTCCCAGGACACACCCAACCAGGGGGAGGCTGGAAAATGGAGTCTCAGCTGGGTGCCAGGGAAGAGGAGGATGGGTTACAGAAACCAGCCAGCAGCCTCTGCCACAATGAACTACGTTCTATGGTTGTTTTACAGATAATATTACTAATTCAATACTTGGAAAGTACTTAGAATAGCTCTTGGCACATGCTCTATACAACCTCCATATTTGCTGTTATTGTTATATTGTTATTTTTAGCCCTTAAGAGTTCACTGAAGATAGAGACTGGGAGGCTCATCTAGAATTCCAGCCAAGGCTGTACTGGATTGTTGGGGAATTCTCAAGACACCGCCCCTTGTGCCTTGTGCAAATTCAGGCACATCATGGACAACGCCACGTTGAGTTTCTCTGTAAGATCTTTTATTTCTGGACTGACAGACAGTTATTGAAAAACAGATTCTTCCAGAGGACCTTCTGTCCTTCCGAGACTCGAGAAGAACCTCTAGCTGTGCGGACTTCGTCTTCACCTTTGTGGTCACATACAGACCCCGAGGTCTGCACACCTTCCTGGGGTACCATCCCTCTCTTGTTACCTCCCTCATGGTGGCACAGGGGCAAGAAGACAGGTGTGAGAATCAGAGATAAATAAAGGGTGGCTAACAACTGGTTCTGACAAATCTGGTTGGTCATTAAGTTACTTTCCACCTTTGCTCTCCAGTTATCTGTAAGATAAAGTCAGATGTAACATGGCTGCAGAGCTGTTTAAGGTGAAAGATACTGCATACGAAGCCTCAAGTACAGAGTAACCCAGCGGTTCTCAACCTTCCTAATGCCTCCATGTATTTTCATTATTAAAAAGGGGTCACAACCCACAGGTTGAGAACCACCGGAGTAAGCTATAATGTGTGCTCTTAATGAATAGCAGCTACTTTGGATCACTCAGTCTTATGTTGAGTCACTGTTGACTCTGTATTTATAGAGCACTTAATGTGTACCACATAGAGGAAAAATAGGGTGAGCAAGGGGGCTTCAGAATCTAGCCTTTAAAAATGTTCACCTGCTTGTGCTGGCATGTAATCTCATGCCTGGGACAAGCACGCTTTCAAGTGAGAAAGTGAGAGCTGAGCTTAGAAGACACTTCTCCTGGCCCGCTCCATCCTTTCTGAACTCTACTCCCTGGCTCCTACCATGTACCCTGTTTCTACCCAGCTAGGAGTCCTCGGTGAGGTTGCCGTCAGATGTTTTTATTTGGAGATAAGGAATGAAGTCTATGCTAGGAAGGGAATCGTAAAAAGCATTGGTGATAAAAACGATGAGTTCTTTAATATAATTTAATAATATTATGGAATTTTGATAAAGTCTTCAAATCACTTATCTACTCTGGGGGCCCAATGTCCCAAACAGTGACATTGTATAAAAGTCTCCATATTCCTAACAGGTAAATGGGGATCTCAAGAGCTAGTAGAATACTAGTAAATATTTACCAACCACATTTCCAGAAAAACATCTGTATCTGTTTATATTTTGCATATAGATAAATAATAGATAAATAAATTGAGCATGAATTTTACTAATACAAAGTTTGTATAGTATGCAACTTACAAATATTTAAAAATAACATCCTTATTATAAATTCCATTTAGCCAATTGATGCTTAAAGAATCCTTTCCTTAGATTACTTTTTGCATCCTTATTGGTAATAATTAAAAAGTGACAATAGTCCAAGTGTCTACTCACAGATGAACACACAAAGTGAAATATTATTCACCAATAAAAAGAAACAAACTGTTAGTCCATGCAGCAGTGTGGGTGAATCTTAAGACACCTTGTTGTTTGAAGAAGCCGGAGATGAAAGTGCACATAGTGTGATTATGTCTATACGATGTTCTAGAAAAGGCAAAACTGAAAATCAGATCATGTTTGGTTGCAGGGGCTATAAGGACAGGGGGACATTTGGGGCATAGGAGAGGGAGACAATTCACAGGGGAGTGATACACTGTCATTGATTTTTGCCAAACTCTTCCATTTATTGTAAACTTATGATCGCTATTGATAAACAATGCATGCAGTTTAGACATGAAAATTAGTTGAAATTCTCAGTTCAGTTAATGAACAAAATGGAAGTGAAATAATAAAGATGTGTATTAGAATCTCATTTGTTAGTCAAAGACATGAGCAATGCCTTTGCTGACTCAGATAATTGTTTTGGTATAGTAAAATAATATTTCCTTAAATTGAGCATGTGCATGTGTGTGTGTGTGTTATTGACAATACAACTTCAATAGACAAGACACACTTTAAAAGTTAATTTGCCTTTCTCAACATTTTATCCATCATTCTCCTACATCTAAACAATTAACAAATCAATAAAGCAAGCCCTGATTTGTAATATGTGCATATTTTCTTTACATACTTCCAACCAACTTAAGGCTACCAAGGGAATGTCACTGAGCAGGTGTATGCACTTGTTATATAAAATTGAACAAGTATATGCACAGTACTACATAGTATTTTCACCATCCAGATACAGTGATGTAAGTAACCTCAAGCGTGTAGAATAATAGTGAACTGTAATAAAATGACTAGGAAGTGATGATTTTGAGTATTTACTACATCTATTTCACTATTTCTGAATTGTAAGTTATATAATCTAGCTTTTAATGGCTGTGGTTAATAACCAGCTCACAAAGTTTATAAAAATTTAGTCATCATCTTAAGAGCTGGTTTGAGTACACCACTGCCAAGAATATAATTTATTTTCACTGGAAACTGAGTAAAAAATATACTATTTCTTGACATTGTTCAATAAAGTATAAGGAAAGAGAGAGAAAAAGAAAACAGGTAGGAAGAAAGGGAGTTTATGGACGTGTTCAATTTCAACACAGGTTCAATTTCAACTAAACAGACCTCATCTGTGCCAACAGAAACCATCAGTGTAGGCAGCAAACCCTTTGAAAGTCCTGCCTCAACATAAGTCCGCTGTATGCCCCAATTTTGCTTTTGCCCAGACGTGTGTAATAGCTCAGCCTCTGGCCATGACTGGGTACTAGGCTTTCCCACTCACCAGGTGGAGTGCAGGCTCAAAGGCACAAGACGGCAGCTGAAGCAATCTGTGCTACTTCACGCCCACCTCTGTTCCCCAGTGCCATTGCCTGCCTCGTCCATGCCCCATTCTCGGTGCTGAGGGCAGAGGCTCAAGCTGCCATTCCTTATCTATGGTGCTATATGCTTGGGATGTTTGTGTCCCCTCCAAATGTCATGTTGAAACCACATCCTCAATGCAGTGGATCCTTTAAGTGGCGATTAGGCCATGAGGGCCCCACTGTCATGAATGAGATTAATGCCTTATAAAAGGCTGGGGGGAGTTAGCTTAGGCCTTCATACCTTCTGTCCCTTCTCCCACATGAAGACACCTAGATTGCGTCATCTGTGAGGAACGAGCCTTCTCCAGCCACCTGCCAGAGCCTTAAGCTTGAACTTCCAGCTTCCAGAGCTGTGAGATGGTGTATACTCAGTCTCAGGTATTTTGTTATTATGCAGGGAGCAGCATGAATGGACTGATACACATGAGCATTCTGCCTTCCCCTGCCAAGCCTCTCTGTCCTGTGAGGAAATATTCTGTCCCTCAAACTCCAGGGAGATGGGAGGGATATAATGGGCCCCAGGGAAAAGGCCTTGTTAAGGCTTCCTACCTGCTTTCCCTGTTAGATGCTCAGTTCCCTGTAGATATCCTCCTGAGACACCAACCCTACTTCAAAATATTAGGGAGTATAAATGTCCTTGCTACATGGATGAAATGTGTAATGCTGAAGTCAGGGCTTTCAGTGCACCAGTCACCAGAACAGTGGGTATTGTTCCTGACAGGTAAATTTTCATCTATCACCCCCCCCCAACTCCTTTCTAGCTGCCATTGTCCTTTATTCTACTTTATAACCATGTGAACCAACCGTTTAGCTCCCACTTATTAGTGAGAACATGTGGTATTTGTTTTTCCATTGCTGAGACTTCACTTAGCATAATATTCTCCCACTCCATCCAGGTTGCTGCAAACGACATTATTTCATTCCTTTTTGTAGTTGAGTAGTAGTACTCTATGCTGTGTGTGTATATATCACATTTTCTTTATCCACTCATTAATTAGTAGGCACTTAAGTTGATTCCATGGCATTAAAAACTAGATTATAATTTCATATATATATAACTTATAATTTCATACTTACATCTTTGCAATTGTGCTGGGATAAATCTTTGGATATAAGTGTCTTTTTGATACTATAACTTCTTTTTTCCAGACCTCAACCTTTTGATTCTATGTCTTGAACTTTAGAGGTGAACAGGAAAACAATGGATGTAATGAAGAAAAGCAAAAAGGCCAACCCAATCTCCCCATTTCCTTCTCATTGTTAATCGGTCCACTGAAATTCGGTTTCCTCACATGTAACCCCTGGATTGGAGAGTGAAAGGACATTGGGGAAATACTTAGTCAGTGCTCCTGGCAGATGAGAAAACCCAGACCCTCAGAGCACCTCCTCAATGGCCTCCAGGCCTTTCTATGAAGTTGGTGGCAAGAAAATTCTTCTGAGTCAACCATTTAAACATCTTGAGATTTCCTTCTCTTTCTGTTCATTGTAAGGGGCTCTGGGTGTGCTACTGTTACAATCTTCCATCACAGCTGTCCCCACCTTCAGTTCACTAGACTCTGACCCCTTCGTGACATAAACCACATCCCAGTCAACTCTGATGCAAGAGGAAGAGCACAGCTTAGAACCCACACGGGGATTTTTCACCCCGGCTCAGCCTGGCTGTCTGGCTTCAGCAGGCTGTTTTCCCTCCGTCTTGGCACTCCAGTTGCCCTAACTCTGAGTAGGAATGACCACGCCTCCTTACAGGGATCTTCTGAACATTACGTGCGATGATGTATACGTTTCCTAATACCATGATGTCCCCTGGGAGCCACAAAACGAACGCAGCTTCTCGTGAGGTTTGTATCCTTTCATTTCCAGTGGATGTGGACAAGCCCAGCACAAAGAGCTCAGGGAAGGGATCTGAATAGATGAAGTCATTAAGTAACAAAAACTTTTCACCAATCCATAGTCATTTTCTCCTTCAAGGTATTCTTCTTTACTTTCTTTGATCTCCCTCTGGTGACCATCCCCATTTAGTCCCAGACAGTTTCTCACTGGCACTATTTCAGTCAATGCATGCTGAGTTTTGGCCTTCCCCTGTATCCCTGTTCTAATCTATCTTATATGCATCTCTGAATTACTCTTCCCAAAATGTAGCTCAAGGTCAGGGCTATGTCTTACACAGCATCTCTGTGATTTCCAAAGGTGTGCGGTCAACACTGTTGGCTGAAATGCACAAAGTACACATCGCTTTGTTTTTGAAACAAACAAAACATATATTTTTTATTATTTTGTCCTCTCCTTTTCGTTCTGTTCCTCTGAGTCCTTTCTGTTACCACTTAAAGATCATCTTTAGCAATAGTGAAAGTTTAGCAGGTTTATACCAGTGGTAACAACTGCATTTCTGGTACTACACCAAGCCCAAGCCCTCTGCAGGCACTATCTCTTTTAGTTATTATAGCAACCCTCTAAGCTATGGTCAGGAAAGATGTCACATGTGTTCTCAGCACGTAAATGCTCTTTACTGAGGTTCAGATAAGTGCTGGGCAACGGTGGCAGATCCAAGTTTAGTCACTCTCTGGTGCCTTGAAAATTTCCACTAGAATGTATAGGGGTGAGGCATGGATGGGCAAGAAGTTTCCCTTATGGAAACTCTGTGTCCTTGAGTGGCCTTGAGCAAAAATGACTACATGGGCTCTCATTAGCATCTCACAGTTGACACACTTTACCACCATTCGCCCCATGCATTGTTCCATTGAACTATGAGTTTCTTGACATGGAAGGGACAGACATCTTGACCATTACTTGACCATAGTAATATGCTGGAGATGCTTCAAAACTATGGCCTTTGCAAATGTAATAGGTAAATTTAATGGCCACTTAACAGATGATAGAAACTGAGCCTCAGATAGGTGAAATCCCATAGCCAGGATGAGATTCCAGGGCAGCTGATGTCTACTTGGGTCCTGGGTAGTTCTTTAAAATTGTCAAAAAGTCTTTGGAGGATTTGCTGAGAATTTTGGAAATCATTGAGAAAAATACAACACTAAATGATTAAAGATAATCTCATGGCCTCCTGAAATTTATTATAGGTTCACAATGTATTCATTCATTCATTGAACAAATATTTATAGAATTATTTTGTTTTCGAGGTACTGTTCTAAGCAGGGGGGATATAGTAGTAAAATGAGAATTTCAGCACTTAAAGAACTGATTTCTATTCATGAGGCTGGTGGGTGGTGGTGGTGGTAAACAGTAAATAGGTAAAAAAAAAAAACATATAAAGAATTAGTAAACACCAAACAACAACAACAACATATATATATTTGTATTTCTAGTGGTAAGTGTCAGAAATAAAAATGAATCAGCAAGAGAACAATGCAAATCTATTTTGTACAGGATGATCTGAGTGATAACAGGTGACATTTAAGCAAAATTAGAAAGAGAAAAGAAAACAAATTATGTGGGATTTTTGGAAAAAAAGAATTCCAGGTAGAAGAAAAAGCAAGTGCAATGGCAGGTGTTCAGCTGTGTGAAGGACAGGGTGGCCAGGGTCTAATCAGGGCAGAGTGCATGGTGAAGGGGCCAGATCTTACAGAATCCTGTAGGTCTCAGTGAGATTGTATTTGACTCTGAGTAAGATGGGAGGCCACTGGAGGCAGGAAGAACAGGGTGTGTCTGGAGTTTTAAAAGGATTGCCTATCTCCATGTGGCATCAGGAAAGGGAGAGCACAACTTGAGGGGGGAGACCAACTTGAGGACTGTTGCAATAATCCAGATGAGATGATGATGGCTACTAGGGTGTTGGTGGAGGATAGCAACGTAACTTGCTGATGGAGTGTCAGAGAAAAGAAGAAGAAAGTAGGAGTCCCAGATTGAAATTAGAGAGCTCAAACTTCTTCCCTTAGTAAGAATACAGCATTTGGAGACACAATTTGTGTGAAACTGCTTGTTGAAGAGACATTCAGTGGGAGAGTATTTTTAGTAAAAAAGCTGAGGGGTGCAGAGCAGTTCACATGAGCAAAGGTGCCTCTACTTGGCCTTCACTTTGCCTCAATAAGCACTTCCCACTTGGAATGCCACCTGATGCATTCTAAGCCAAGGCTCAGTATGGGCATAAAAGATCCAGTCCCTGACCTTGAGGCTGGCTGACACAGCAGAACACCTGTTATTCAGATGCAAGTGGAGGGGAAGAACTGGGCCCACGAAAGGAAGGTCACTGTTTGAACCTCAGGCTCCATGACAGTCAGCAGACCAGGGTCCTGAGTATAAGGAACATGGGCACATGCTGCTTGTGGAGTAGTTTTGCCAACCTCAAACTCGGGATATTTAGGCAACTTTCCCACAGACCCAATGGCAAACGTTCAATACATTCTGAGAGGATGGGAAGTGCCTGGAGTCCAGTGGGTAGGGCGTCGGCCACATACACCAAGACTGGTGGGTTCGAACCCACCTCCAGCCTGCTAACAATAATTACAATTGCAACAAAAAAAAATTAGGTTGTTTCAAAAGTTTTCTCTGTTTTAATGTCATATGTTTTTGTAGCTCCATATCTCAATAAATATTTATTCTACTGTGTCATGGTATATACTGATCGATGGAGAATTTTGTAGTCTATACATTGATGCTGTTCATTTTTTTCTACTTTTAATTATTTTTATTCTTTTCAGCCTATTACTACATGATGTCATTAAGCAATTTTTGGCCTATTTTCTTCTATGAATTCAAATTGAACCAAAGCGCTGCCGAAACAGCCCAAAAAATTAACCAGGCATTTGGGAATGATAGTGTTAATGAACGCACTGTTCGGGGTTGGTTTGCAAAATTTCCTTCTGGAAATTTTAGCCTCAAAGATGAGCCCCGAAGTGGTCAATCTAGAGTAATCCAGGACGAGGATTTGAGAACCCTGGTGGAGACTGACCCATCACAAACGGTGCATGGGATGGTGGAAGAACTGGGTGTCAGCTCTCATGCGGTTTTTGATGGTTTAAAAAGTATTGGAAAGGTCAAAAAGCTCGAAAAGTGGGTGCCCCATGATTTAAACGATCGGCAGAAATTGTCACGTTTCGAGGTTTGTTCTTCATTGCTTTTGCACAACCAAAACGATCCTTTTTTGGATCAGATCAGCACGTGTGATGAAAAGTGGATTCTCTAGGACAATAGGAAATGTTGAGGACAGTGGTTGGACACCGATGAGCCACCCAGGCACTTCCCAAAGGCAAAACCCCACCAAAAAAAGATCATGGTTACTGTATGGTGGTCAGCGGCTGGTGTGATTCACTATAACTTTCTGCAACCAGGCCAAACCATCACAGCGAGTCCTATTGTGAGGAAATCGATGAAATGTACCGAAAATTACGTCAGCAGCAGCCAGCACTGGTCAACAGAAGAGGTCCGATCCTGCTCCATGACAACGCCCGGCGAAGTTCTGCCCCACCCACCATACTCCCCAGACCTCTCGCCAACCGACTACCATCTTTTCAAGCACTTTGATAACTTTCTCACCGGTAGAACCTTTGCCAATCAGGACCTAGCAAAAACGGACTTCGTTGACTTCATTGAATCCCGAGCACCCAATTTTTATGCTGACGGAATTAATCGACTTGTGTTATGTTGGCAAAAGTGCACTGATTCAAATGGCGCTTATTTCGATTAAATTGAATAAATATTCACTGAGATATTACAGTTTAAAGTAGACTCATAAAAACGGGCAAAATTTTTGAAACAACCTAATATATAGTCTAGTCTTTATTATTGTCAAACAATAATAACGTTGGGGCTTAAAGAATACTTTAAAGAAAAGAATGTGTCTTGTCTAGAGAGGGGGAGTGTGTTCTGACTCTACAGCCTGTGGGTATGGGACTGTCTGTGCCTCAGTTTCCTCCCCTCTCCAATGACCCTCTATTTCACAGGTTTGTTGTCAAGGTCTTGGTAAGTACCTGGAAAGATCTACTGACTCCGGCACACCAGTGTTTATTGACTGCTTGGTGGAGAGGGTGTGACTGACGCACCGAAGCTGGATTGCTACAGTTTTGACTCCTGGTTCTGCCACTGGCTGTGTGATTTGAGCAACTTATCCAGCCTCCCTGGGCTTCAGTTTGTTCATCTGTAAAATGGGGATAACAGTAGGACGTACAGCCCATTGGGTTGTTGTGGGACTTTAGTTAAACACAGCACACATTTTGCAAGTGCTTGGAATGCAGTAAACACTCAATTAATGTTGGTTGACACTATGTATTATTATCTAAGCTGGACTTGTTGGCTTGGAATTCCAGCCTCCCCTTCCTAGCTGTACACAGGAGATTGGCACAGGGATTATCCACCTGACCTGATACCAGGAGGGCTGACAACACCAGCGTGCTTGGGGCAATGCCAGGCATTCTCTGTGTGATTGGAGAGGTAAGGTGTTCTCACTATGGAAGCAGGTGTGAGTCCAGGGAAAGTGAGATTTGAGGGTGACATGGGGCTGGGAGGGAAGTGGGCTCAGAGGCAGGTGACGGTGGAGAATGAGAAAAGCTCAGTGTGGCTGGGGCGGGATGTACCAGGGAGAGGGGATGAGCAGGAGGATGCAGGCAGCTGGGGCCCTCTTCTCCCCTGCTCTCTCAGTGAGTGTTTACCAAGCCCTTTCTCTGTCCAGGCCGTGGGGGACAGTGGTGCGCAGGACGGAACTGGCTAAGTGGTTTAGCCTTTAGTTCATAGAAATGGGACTTCTAATAAACAACAACAAATAACTTTTAAGTATGAGCATGTCCCAAACACTGCACGGGACATATTTGTGCTAAACACATGCTAACTCTAGTGATGCAGCCTGTATGGGTCACATCCTAGAGCTGACTGGCCACATTTGGAGGAGCAGCAGGTGCTCCAGGGCGCTCCATTGATCTCAGCCTGCAGCCCGGCAAAGGCCAGACTCACCCCAGAGGAGCTTCCTCCTTCACAGAGGAGGCAGAGAGAAGGCAGAGGAGCTTGGCGCCTCCTAGGAGCATCTGGATTTGCTTCTTTTCTCTTTTCTAGCTGATCTGGCTTTTATCCTCTTCCTGGGAGGATGTGAGCAAGGCAGCTTCCTTGAGGCAGGGCAGATGTTGATTATAGAGCTGGTCTGAGCCCAGATCCTGTTGGGCCTTGGAAGAACGGAACGAGAGAGACAAGACAGAAGTCTTGTGCCCAGGGAGCTCCAGATGTCAGCTTCCCATAAGCGACTCTTCACTGTCTCTCAAGGGCAGTCTTTTCAAAGTGTCTCCTCTGCGGGTAGGAAGAACAAAGTTTCCTATTACTTGGGTTCTTACTCCACAGCTAGTGTGGAGCCGAGAAGAAGGGAGGTTGAGAATAGGGAGGGAATCAAACATCGCTTGGGTCGAGTCTCATTTTATCACCTACTGCGTGCATGACCTTGGGCAAAGCTGCTTCTCCCTCCCGAGGTTCAGTGGCCAATCTCGTGGGCTTATGGGAAGTTGAAATGAGCAAATCTGTGCAAAGCACTTAGCTCTGCTGTGCCTGGCCCCTGCTCAGGGAGCCAGAAGCACCAGCACCCACAGCACAGGCCTGAGAGGTGACTGTCGCCACAGTTGCAACAAGGATCCAGGTTCCGAGGGGTGAAATCCCAGTGTGGGCACCCGCCCGGCCGAAACTTGGCATCAGATAGTGCAATGGTAACCCAGAAGGGTTCTCCAACTCAGAGCCTGCGGACTTCTTTAAAAAGCTGAAACGTATTTGATTATAAGACTAATGCATATTCATTAAAGATAATTTAGAAAAATGCAGTTTTGCCAAAAGAAGAAAGTAAAACTCACCAGCATTCTCACCACCCAGAGATAGCCACGGTTGACGTGCTGCGCTGTGTATTTTAAGGCTTTGGGGGAAATTTAAAAATCCTAAAACTGAGGTCCCCTGCACTGCTTTTAATCGCAGCCTAGCATTTAAGCAGTTGTCTCAACCTCAGGACTGTTGTCATTCTGGCTGTGGGGACTGTCCTGCATGCCGTAGGATGTTTGGCAACGTCCATGGTCTCTACCCACCAGGTGCCAGAGGCGAGCCCTAGGACAAGCAAAATGTCTCTAGATATTGCCAAGTGCCAAGTACAAAGCTGGCTCTGGTCAACCATTGCTGGGCTTAGGGGTTCAGGCTCTGAAGCTTAGGCATAGATTCCCCCAGCCAAATTAGTTAATCATTCCCAGCCTCACTGACCTCATCCTGAAATGGGGCAATACCTTCCCACCTGGCAGAATTGTTGTGAGGATTAGAGGAAGTGGTGTCTGGGGCAGGGAAGGCGATCAGTATGAAGGTCGATGCTGGCGTCCTTGTAGCCTGCAGCTTCTCTGATGAAGGACTTCACAAGAAACTCAAACAATCAATGATGGAGACTCACCTTTGGAAGGCCCTTTGCTCCCGAGTGAGATGTGTAACTCATCTTAGCTCAGAAACAGTGGAGCTGCAAAGCCAGTCTATTTTGCATTCCATCAGTGTCCCCAACTGCACGTGTCCCCAACTGCACATTCAGCAAATGGCTGAACATTTCTGCGCCTCAATTGTCCCATCTGTAAAATCAAGGCAATGGTAGTACCTACTTCTTGAGGTTGTGAGGATTAAATAAGTTTGACCAGTAAGCGACTATATTAATAAATATTATTATTACACGTGCACAGTCTGGCATGGAAGGGAAAGGGCATCCTGGAAGCCACCAAAGTAGGATTGCACGTAGAGGCAAGCTGAGTAAGAGGGAGCATCTAGGCAGAGGACACAGCTGCATGTGGTTGCCTGCATCTCTGCTTAGTTCTAGACTCCAGACAGAGTTGCTGTCCCTTCTGCCCTGAGGCTCCTGAGTGACACCTGGTTGGCCTCGAGAGGTTGGGGACACTGGAATCCACGTCCCGGGGAAATTTCAGTTTAAAAAACCCATTATGTCTTGGGGGATCCCAAGTGATTTTGAAAAGTTTTTTTAAAAAATTATGGTGAAATTATACACATGATCTTACCATTTTAAGGGCACAATTCATTAAGTACGTTCACATCCTTGTACATAACACAAAACTTACCATTTTAAGGCTACAGCACTTTAAGCATGTTTGTACTGTTGTGCAACCATCACCACTGCCCATCTCCAGAACTTTTGTATCTTCCCAAACTCTACACCCATCACACAGTAACTCCCCACTTCTCTCCCCTCAGCCCCTGGAAACCACCATTCCAATTTCTGTCTCCCCGAATTTGACAATTTTAGTACCTCATGTAAGTAGAATTGAGCACTATTTATCCCCTCGTGCCCGACACTTTACTGAGCATAATATCCTCCCGATTCATCCCGGTTGTATTAGCACGTGTCAAAGTTTCCTTTGTTTTTTAAGCTGAATAATGTTCCATTGCCTGGATGTGCCAGATTTTGTTCACCCTCTCATCTGTGGTCATCTTCGGGTCACTGGTGCCTTTCGGCTATTGTGAATAACACCGCCGTGAACACTGGTGTGTAAGTGTGTGTTCTAGCCTTTGCTTTCAATTCTTTTGTGTATCTATCTAGAATCAGAATTGTTGGAGCATGTGACAAGGTTGCATTTTGTTTTTTGAGGAGCCCCTATGCTGTTGGGTACAAGGACCATCCCATTTTGCATTCCCACCAGCAACACACAAGGGTTCTAATTTCTCCACACCCTCACCAATCTCAAGTGTCTCTTAACCCAGTTGCCCTTCTGACTTTTACATCCTGAAAATAACAGACAGTGTGTGTGTGGAAGGAACACTTCTTTGCAATAATTCTTCATGTTTCTAAAAAGCTTTGAACATTTCCAATAAGCTGTTGCATGTTTGGACTTCGTAATAGTGTGGCAAGGTAGACAAAGTCAAGACTGTCTTTTTTTCTCTCAACCCAATCTCTACAGAGAGAGAGACTGAAGAACCAGCTCAGTGAGTCTGGAAGATTCCAAACTTGAACTCAGTTCTCTTGACCTCTGTGGGCCTTTCCTCTAGACCAGCAGTTCTCAACCTGTGGGTCGTGACCCCTTTGGGGGTAGAACGACCCTTTCACAGGGGTTGCCTAAGACCATCCTGCATATCAGATATTTACATTACGATTCATAACAGTAGCAAAATTACAGTTATGAAGTAGTGATGAAAATAATTTTATGGTTGGGGGTCACCACAACATGAGGAACTGAACTAAGGGGTCGTGGCAGGAAGGTTGAGAACTACAGGCAGAAAGGTTAGAACTCTTGCTCTAGATTGAGCAAACAGTTTGCCTCTTGTGGGTTCCATATCCCAGGGGGCTTGGGAGACTTTGACTTTCGACCTGCTTGTAGACACAGAGGCAGCCTCACTCCTGCTGGCCTTCAGCACTGCTTCGATTACAAAACCTTGGACTTGTCTGGAGGGATCAGAAAGGGAAGGAAGAGGAGAAACCATCGAGGAGTTTTCCTTCCAGCCCTGGAGCACGCTGCCACCTTCACACCTGGGAGGCAGATATTAGACGTGATTAAATCTCTCCTGTTAGTTTCAGGGACACAATTTCACAGACATGCCTCCTTCACCTGATTTCTCTTTTACATCTTTCATAAGATGCTGCCCTTGAGGCAGTTTGAAACACACGTGCCCTTTTTGGTGATCTTCATTCCTTCCTGTGGGTTTGAGTTATTAGTATTTGGTATTATTTCTCATCATCGTGAAAAGCTTTTGGTATGAATTCTCTTAGTCTTTGTGTATTTTAAATATGTTTATTTATTCATACCACATAAATGTGGTATGAATTCTCTCAGTCTTTGTGTATTTTAAATGTTTATTTTGCTTTCATTTTCAAAGAAAGGATGGTTTCGTTTGATAAGATTATGGGTGGAAAGATTTTTTTTTTTTTTTTCCTTTGAGCATCATAAAGATGAAACTCCATTCTCTTCTGGATTTCATTGGTTCTAAGGAGAAGTCAGCCATAATTTACATCATTATTTTTCTGTATGAAATATCTTGTTTTTCTCTGACTACTTTCAAGACTTTCTTTATATTTGGATTTCAGGAATTTGACTGTAATATTCCTACGTATAGTTTTTATTGTATTTACCTTATTCGGGGTTTACCAAGCTTCTAGGACTTATAAATTGAGTCTTTCACCAAATTTGGGGACTTTTTGGGCCATTATTTCTTCACATTTTTTCCCTGCCCACTTGCTTTTTTCTCTTCTTCTAGGACTTCAACTACATGTATATTAAAGCACATGCAATTGTCTCACAGGTCTCCAAAGTTCTGGGGTTTTTTTTTGTTTGTTTGTTTTAATCTTTGTCTTTCTTTTCTTCAGATTGGGTGTTTTCTGTTGGATAATCTTCAAATTCACTGATTCTTCTGCTTCTAATCTAATGTTACACTTATCTAGCAAACTAACTTCTTCTTTCCATTATTGTACTTTTCAGCTTTAGAAACCATATTTGGTTGTTTCATATGGTTTCTAAACTTCTACTGAGATTCTCCATCTGTTAATTCATTATGTGCATATTTTCTTTAAGTCCTTGAACAGATTGATGTTCAGAATAGCTGGCTTAAATTTCTTGCCTAAAATCATTGCAACACCTGGGATCATTTTCTATTAACTGTTTTCTTTTCTTGATGATAGACTACTTTTCCTGCTTCTTTGTATATTTAGTGACTTATGATTCACTGCTTGGCATCACGGACAGTATGTTGTAGAGAGTCTGGATTTTGTTGTGTTCCTCTGAAGAGTGATCTTTTTTCTAGCAGGCAGTTAATTTGGATGGGCTCTTACTCCAAACTGCTTCCCTCATAGTCAGCAGGAACTGAAAACTTTTCTCAGTTCTCTCAGTCTCTCGATAATGCTTGTTCACTGCAGCTCCTGGGTTTTCCCTGGCATACGTGGTTTGTAGTCAGCCAAGGATTAGGATGCAAAGTTTATTCCAGTGATAGCTCTCCTTCTCTCCAGCATTTACCACTTCACTTTCTGACTGCTTTTCTAGCCCCGCACTCTATCCTTGACACCTTAAGCCAGTAAAACTGTAGCTTTTGTCGCTCTTAGCTGCTAGTGGTTTGGCAAGTGTCCTCAGGCAAAAAGCCACAGATATGCAAATGTAGAACATGAACTTCCTATCCTTAAGGATAGAAACTCCTCAAGTTTCTGTTTCTGCTTGTTCTGCAGACACTTCAAGTAGTTCTTTCTTCAATATGTTGCCCAGATTTTATAATATGTGTGGGAGGATTAGCCCAACCCCATTACCCCACCTCCTTCCCGTAGCATTTAACAAAAAACAAAAATAATAACTCGGAATTTGATGCCAACACAGACATTTAGAACATTTCACAAAAATACGATTTGGAGGGTGCCTTTCTATGTGGCAAAATTGGTTGGAGTTGAACATGTTCTCCTGCCCTCCCCAACTCCCCCTCCCTGGAAAGAACGTAAGTTTCTAGTTTGATGCTATTTCCCCCACTCCTCCCTCTTGTCTCCCCTAGACTAAGGCCACCTGTCGGTTTCTTTATACCATCTTCAGTATGGTCTCATGGGCTTTTCTTTCCAATCAAATCTATTTGGGGATTTTTTTTGTACCCCTAAGCAAATCTGAACCCAGTGACTTATTCTGTGACCTACTTGCCTGCCCTTTCTTCCCCTATAATACTGTCTGCAGAGCTGCTGCTTCTCCGAGCACTGCTCCAATGCTCTTAAATATCCCTCCACCTCTTCTCCCCTCCCTTCCTCCCTTCTCCTACCTTTCTCCCTCCTTCCTCCAACATTAACCGAGCACCTACTGTGAGCTCAGCACTGTTCTAGGGGCTGGATACGGCAGTGAAGAAAAACATCTTTGCCTTCACGGAGCTGACATGGGAGAGTGGGACTGTGACAATGGAGAATTCATATTACAGTGGTAAGTTTTATGGAGAAAGGTGGAGCTGGGTAAGAGGACATGGTGATAGCTGTGCAAATGTCTCCATGCTTTAGTCTCTCAGCCCCCTGTCCACTCTGTGCTTGTTCATGTTTGTTACCTCTCAGGTGGCAGAAGGTGCCTTGTATTAGGTCAGCCCTGAGTGGAGCCATTCTTAGCTATGGAACTTGGAGGAATTCCCCCACTGCTATGCTCCAATTTCCTTATCAGTAACACGAGGATAAGGATAGCACCTACCTTTTAGGTTGTTGAGAGAATTAAATGAGTTAATCCATGAAAAAGTGTCTGGTATACAGTCAATCTGCTGTCAATGTTAGCCAATAGATTCAAAATATAAATTATTCAGCACAATGCCTAATATACTTGGAGCAATAAATAGCAGTAATGGTATCATTACAGATGACAGTTCTACTCATTATTTTCAAGTTTATGATGGTGCGAAGTGGTACAAATTCAGGAGAAACCATATTTCAGGCACCCATACAATCACTGTGTTTTCCACTTTTGGTACAGGATTCAATAAATCACATGAGATATTCAAAACTTTCTTATAAAATAGGATTTGTGTTAGATTATTTGGTCCAACTATAGGCTGATGTAAGTATTCAGGGTACATTTAAGCTAGGCTAGGCTAAGCTATGATGTGCAGTACATGAGGCATATTAAATGCATCTTTAATTGATCGCATTTTCAATTTATAGATGGGGTTGTCTGGATGCAGCCCCATCGTCAGTTGAGGGACAGCTGTATTTCTTAAATGCCAAATAATAACATGCAGTTGATTGTTTTCCTTCTATCAGCCTGATGGTATTGTCTCCGTCACTGGAGCTCGTGGTGAAGGATGGAGAGAATCAATAATCCAGAAATCGCATATTGGCAGCATCTGTGAAACCACCTGGGAAGGATCCAGGGGAGAGTCAGGGCTGGAGGTGGCTGACGCTGGGAAGGATTCCACCACCAGTTGTTGTTGATGTGAGAATCACAATTCCAGAAGTGAGAAAATGTCGCGGCAGAGTTCCAGGGGCTGAGCCAGCACTATAGACCCAATAGAGTTAGGTCAGCATTGAAGATGCTTCAGGATGTGTTCACTCCTTCCTCCGTCCAACAGCACCGTCCATGCTTGTTCAGTGTGTCTTTGCCAAAGGCCACTCTCTCTCTCTCTCCCTGCCACTTCTTTTTTTTTTTTTTTTTTTTTTTTTTTGGTGGTTTGTTTATTTATTTTTTTTTGTGGCGAAGGGGCCG
>CAUYPK010082370.1:0-29640 GCA_963574355.1 Loris lydekkerianus
TGCTGGCTCTCTGTGTCCTCAAAGGGATGATTGTAGGCAGGTCCCACCGGCCAGAGATGTCTGGAGTCTTGTCTCCCCAGATTCGCCAGGCCCAGTTACAGGGAAGCTGTTACTCAGCCGCCATCTTTAATCCGACTCCAAAAGTTCATTTTGTATACAGTGTCTCTTCAGTGAAATAATGGGCTTTCACTTATTATTGATTACTAAGATAAACTATAAGCTGTGAAACCAAGTATAAATCTCGGTGGCTATGGATCTCCTCTGACACTTTTCTCAATTATTTCTTTTCTTATGGAGAAATATTCCATTAACCCAGCTGGCACTTTGTATAATATTACACACACCAAATTATGTTAGAATAAATATTTCTGTAAGAGAGAATACGTTTTTCAGAAGCAGCTGAAAGTTTCGCCACAGTTGCATGCATACCACTGATAGGGAAAAGGATGGAAAGTGCTTTTTCCAAGACATTTCATTTCTCATCTAACACAGTTCCATCTAGCTTCTCTGAGTTTCACTTACCTATTTGTACCTATCAAAGTTTGTGTAAGAGCCACCACTCCTTTGTTAGTGCTTCTTGTTTCTCCCCTGCCCTCAAATTGCTTTTCTGCAAAGAACCAGTAACAGTGACTTTTTTTTTGACAATGACTGTGTTGGCTTTGTATCCTGCTCTGGCTACTCCTTTATGAAACTCACATATATGAGGTCAGACAATTAGGTTCGCAAACATCCTAGAAAAAGTGCTACATGCTCATTGCTGTATATCACTATGATCACCTTTGAAGGGCTGCCCCTGGGAAGCTGTGCACAATGCTCAGTCCACCCTTCAAAGCAATTCTGGAACTCCTTCTGGAATGGCTATCAAAGCTGTTATGTATTGCCCTTGATGTACTGAATGTCATCAAAATGCATTCCTTTCGATATTCCCTTTATCTTCAGGTAAAGAAAAAGTCACTGGGGGCCAGACCAAGTGAGCAGGGAGGGTGTTCCGATACAATTATGTGTTTACTCCCTCACAGACAGTGCTGTGTGAGCTGGTAAATTGTGATATAAAAGCCATGAGTTGGCCAAGATTTTCAGTTAAGATTTTCCTGTTTCTCTATTGATTTTTACTTGGTCTGTTATACTTTTCAGAATCAGCTGATGGTTTTGATGCACAGTTCCACACATTTTCAGTTGTGTTCGTTGCTGACCACCCTGACCTTTCTTCATCAGTGATGCTTTCTCTCCCCTCAAAAAAAACCAAAAAAAACAACAACAAAAAAAGTTTAATCCTTTTGCACACTGCTGTTTTCTTCATGGCATTATCCCCATAAAGTTGGACTAACATGTTCCCAATTTCACTTCCACTCTTGCCAAGTTTAACAAGAAATTTAATGTTTGGTTTTTTTGCTCTAATTCAAGCTCCAACATTCTCATGACAGCACACAAAAGCATACAGCAATAGTGAATGCCACTCAGCAAGACACTGCCACTGAACACAGCGGTGAGTGAGACACTGATATAGCAAGCTTATGAAATCTTGCACATTGTGGTAAGTTGGTGAAGTCAGTTGTCAGACCTCACACTCCACATGGTACATAGTAAGAGGATTTGGGTAAACGGGATCATGGAATAGACTCTCCTGTTGGAAGCACCCTCCAAAGGGTGCTTGAATTAAGAACAATTTCAAAGGGCCAGGCGAGGTGGCTCATGCCTGTAATCCGGTGGATTGCCTGAGCTCAGGAGTTCAAGACCAGCCCAACCAAGAGCGAGACCCCTGTCTCTAAAAATAGCCTAGCATCGTGGCAGGCACCAGGCAACTTGGGAGTTGAAGCAAGAGAATCACTTGAGCCCAAGAGCTAGAAGTTGCTGTGAGCTATGATGCGACACAGCACTCTACTGAGGGTGACAAAGAGAGACTCTGTCTTGAAAAAATAAAAAAGAACAACTTCAGGAAGCGGGGTCCATTTGGGAAAGGATATGTCTGCAAGTAGGTTAATGACATACACATCCATATTTATCTTTCTCTTGGGAGTTTCTGACTTTCTTACTGGCCGTACAAAATTCTATCTCTGCTATGAACAAAGACCTTTCCTTTTCCCCTATTCTTATTATAACCAAATTAACCTGAGAAAAGTGTTTTAAGTGTTTAATTGGAAAGACTATTAAAAGTATTGATTTCTTTTCCCACCTCCTACATTCCTTTTTCAATGTTGCATCCCCAAAGTCTAGTGTCATGCTTATTAATACACACAGTTGTTTAATATATATTTTTGCAGTCATTGTGCTTGAATTCTTTCCTTTCCAGTTACCTTCCTGCCTATAAAGCTTTGGTTAGGCAAGGCTTCTCAAATATGGAGACCTGATTTTAAAAAAAAGATCCCATTCTTTATTCACAGCTAATCTAACAGTATTTTTAACCCTGCAATAACTATTGAGAATGATCAACTCAGTGACAGAGGCAGCTAAGATTGGGGACTAACATTTGAAGGTTCCAGCCCCCTGGGGGAAACATATTTGAAAGCCTCCTGTATACAAAGAACCGTAATGCTAATATCAGCCTGGGAGGGTAGTTATTATTATTTTTGTTATAGAAATTAAACTGAAGCTCAAGAAGCTTAGATAGCTTCCTCAGGTTCTTATAGCTTATAACTATAGTATGCAATTGAGCTATAATTTGAATTGATGTCTGCCATACTAAAACATCTCTGCTTTTTTATTGGCCATGCTATCTCTTCAGGTAGGTCAGAAATTAATAGGGTCACAATGTGGGGAGTGTTAGCATTTCTGGTTTTTATCTTTAGATTAGTTATCTTAGGGTTTTTTTTTTTTATTTTCTAGATATGATTCACACACAAAATTCTTCTTTTAAAGTGCATAATTCAGTGGTTTTTACTATATTCATAGGGTTGTGTTACTATCACCACTAATTCCAGAACATTTTAACACCCTTAAAAGAAACCCATGCCCATTAACAAGCATTCCTCATTGCCTCCTCCACCCAGCCTTTGTCATCCACTAACCTACTTCTCTTTGGAATCACCTATTAAGGCTATTTCATTTAAATTGAATCATACAACATACGGCCTTTTGTGTATAGCTTCTTTTACTTAGTGTAATATTTTTGATATTTACCCATTTGTAACATACATCAATAACTTCTTTTTATGGCTGAATAATATTCTGTTGTATACATATACTACTTATTGTCTGTGTTCTTAATTATAGCTATCTTTGTGGATGTGAAGTGGTTATCTCATTGTGATTTTGATTTATGTTCTTCTAATGGCTGAGGAGGAACATCTTTTTATGCAATTATTGCTATTTATATGTCCTCCTGGGAGACATGTATATTCAAATTTCATTGCCTATTTTTAAATTTAGTTTCTATCTTTTTATTGTTGAGTTGTAAAAGTTCTCTTTATATATTCTGGATACTGAACCCCTACCATAGATGTATAATTTTCAAATACAGAAATCTCCTCTGTTATCTGGCATCCATGGGGATTGGTAAATTCTGGATAAATGTAGTTTCTCATTGCTTGAGAGTTATATTAAAAATAGGCCTCATTTGGCTCAGCACCTGTAGCTCAAGCGGCTAGGGCACCAGCCACATACTCTGAAGCTGGCGGGTTCGAATCCAACCTGGGTCTGCCCAACAATGATGACAACTACAACCAAAAAAAAAAAAAAAAAAATAGCCGGGCATTGTGACAGGCACCTGTTGTCCCAGCTACTTGGGAGGCTAAGGCAAGAGAATCGCTTGAGCCCAAGCGTTGGAGATTGCTGTGAGCTGTAATGCCACAGCATTCTACCCAGGATGACAGCTTGAGACTCTGTCTCAAAAAAAAATAGGCCTCATTCTTATACCCATGCTATACCATACCATACCATACCATAAACTCTGCATTGACTTGATGTTGCTATTGAAATACACAAATTAAAAGCAAATTAAGGTAAAGACAAACTTCACTTACAATAACACAGCTTTACTGTGTTATAAAACAACATTGTATATACAGTGTACAATTTTAGTTAAATGGCAGTCGATACACTTTTCAACTTAACTACCATATTTTTTTTAACTTCAAGTAACACACAGTAACACTTAAAACCATTTCAGAGAAGACATGGGACCCGCACATGATGGATGAAGCATAGGCATGCTGACAGCCTGGTGCGCCAAGTTTGAACTCTGGGTTTTTTGTTTTTGGCTGGGTTACATGCTAGTTACTTGAGAGTGCTGGTTGCTTGAGTTTCAAATAACAGATAGTTTTCTATATTTTCTCCTATTCTGTGAACTATCTTTTCATTTCCTTTATAGTGTCTTTAGGTACACAAAATTAATTGTTAACTCATATTTAGATCTTTGGTCCATTTTAATTTTCATATGTGGATATCTGGTTGTCTAAGCACAATCTGTTGGCTATTCTTTACCCATTGAATTGTTTTGGTAGCCTTGTCAAAAATCAAATAACCATGAGGCCAGGTACAATGGTTGGCACCTGTAACCCTAGCACTCTGGGAGGCCCAGGTGGGTGGATTGCCTGAGCTCACAGGTTTGAGACCAGTCTGAGCCAGGATGAGACCCCATCTTTAAAAAATAGCTGGGTGTTGTGGCAGCACCTATAGTCCCAGCTACTTGGAAGGCTGAGACAAGAGAATCGCTTGAGCCCAAGAGTTAGGGGTTGCTTGAGCTTTGACGACACAGCATTGTACAGAGGGTGACAAAGTCATACTCTTGTCTTAAAAAAACAAACAACAACAAAAAACAATTAACCAATCCTGCAATCCCATTACTAGGCATTTACTCAGAAGAAAAAAAATTATTTTATCATAGGGACATCTGTACTAGATTGTTTATCACAGCTCAATTTATAATCACCAAGATGTGGAAACAGCCCAAGTGCCCATGAATGGATTAATAAACTGCGATATACATACACCATGGAATACTATTCATATAATTAATACCAGTTATTAAAAAAATTAAAAATTACATCTTTTGTATTAACCAGGATGGAGTTGAACCACATTCTTCTTAGTAAAGTATCATAAGAATGGAAAAGCAAGTATCCAATGTACTCAATACTAATATGAAGCCAGTAAATGAACTAATACATGCCCACATAGGAGAAAATTGAAGCTGAGGGGATGGGACGAGGGGCGTGATATCAGCGTGCTCCCACCTAATAGGCACAATATAAGGGTATATGGCACACCTCCTGGATGTGGGAAACTACAATAGGGACTTCTACCTAACAAATGCAAATATTGTAACCTAAATGTCTTTTGGCAATTATTCCTAGTAGAGGGACTAGTTGCAATGAGAGGGACAAAATTAGCCATTAATCAAGGCATGGAGGTTGATTTAGTAACAGAGTTAGCCATAGAGCTTGTTATACTCAGGCCATTCAATGAAAGACAGACTTAAAGGTCTTCTTGCTTTTAAAGAGAAAAAGTCACCTCTCTAGAAGGGAGAATAGAAAGAATGGAAATTCTTTTTTTTTTTCTTTTTTTTTTTTTTTGAGACAGAGTCTCAAGCTGTCGCCCTGGATAGAGTGCTGTGGCATCACAGCTCACAGCAACCTCCAACTCCTGGGCTGAAGCAATTCTCTTGCTTCAGCCGTCCAAGTAGCTGGGACCACAGGAGCCCGCCACAACACACAGCTATTTTTTGGTTGTAGTTGTCATCATCGTTGTTTGGCAGGTTCAGGCTGGATTTGAACCAGCCAGCTCTGGTGTATTTTTTCTGGTGCCTTAGCCACTTGAGCTAAAGGCACAGAGACAGAAATTCTTAAAATGTAATATAATAAAGGTACATCTGGAAGTATCTTTTGGATCTATTCTATGCCTCAACACATGGAATTTCAGTAACCAAAGCAGAGCACTCTAGCATATTAAGTGTATTAAGCATATAGAATGGACTCTGTACTTCATTTAAGTGTGTAGATGTCATATTTGTTCAGATTTATAAAACTAAAACCTTTTAGCTTGCTTGCTTTTTCTCTTTCTCTCTCTCATCTCTCTTTCCTTTCTTTCTTTCTGACAGTCTTACTCTGTCCCCTTGGGTAGAGTGCGGTGGAATCATCATAGCTCATAGCAGCCTTAAACTCCTGGATCAAGTGATCCTCTTGCCTCAGCCTCCCGATTTGCTAGGGCTATAGGTGTGTGCCATAGCCCTGGGTAATTTTTCTGATTTTGGTAGAGATAGGTCTCACCCTCGCTCAGGCTGGTCACAAACTCCAGATCTCAAGCGATCCTCTAGCCTTAGCCTCCCAGAGTGCTAGGATTACAGGCATGAGCTACAACGCTGGGCCACTGCTCTTAATTTTTTAATGTGCATAATTTATGTATTGTACACTGTACGAATGATTGAATGTATACTGCATTAAGAAAAAATATATATATATATATTTTTTTAGCCACAGAGTCTTACTATGTCGCCCTTGGTAGAGTACCATATGGCTCACAGCAACCTCAAACTCTTGGGCTTAAGAGATTCCCTTGCCTCAGCCTCCCAAGTAGCTGGGACTATAGGCACCCATCACAATGCCCAGCTATTTTTCTTTCTTTCTTTTTTTTTTTTTTTTTTTTTTTTTGCAGTTGTCGTTGTTTAGCAGGCCTGGGCTGGGTTCAAACCCACCTACCTCGGTGTATGTGGATGGCGCCCTAACTGCTGAGCTATAGGGGCCAAGCCTAAAATTATTTCTATATACCAAACAACAACAACAACAAAATGTAACCTACTTGGCCCACTTAGTATGAATATACATCTTTATTTAGTATGAATATACATCTTACCCCTTGAGTGGGGTAAGAAGTCTGAGATTCAGGAAGCCTCTGTAAGTTTGAGGTGTTCATTTTGATACATTCACAATGAATCTCAGTGTGATTAGTAGCTTGGTAGTTGAGAATTGAATTGTAGTAGTTTAAGCCACAGGTATAACTTGGAAATGAAAATAACCCCACAGTGCACTAGAAATTTTTATTTATTTAGCTTTATAGCAATTAGGTATCCTCTGCCAGGTTTGTTCTTATGATTTTCACTTCACCATTCTAGCTAAAAAATAAGCATACCTCCAGTGGTCAGGATAATTATAGCTGAGTTGTAAAGGTTGACCCTGGCAGAAGACAGGAAGATAGGGTCCATAAAGAATCATATTTGCTTCTCAATGTTCTCTGACCTAATCTTTTTTAGATCATTTCAACTTAATTCATTCCTAGCCATTGATCCACCCAGCATTTATTGAGCGTCTGCTTACACCAACCACTGGCATAGGTGGGGCTGCAGACACTGCGTGAATAAAACGTCTAGAAAGTCCCTTGCCCTAGTAACTTGTCAGGTGGGTCCACTGATGCTGCTCGGAAGACAATAAACATTAAGTGCTGAATACTGTAAGTGCTGTGAATAAAAATGATGTAATAGAAAGTGACAAGAAGTGGGAAGAGAGAGACTGTTGTTTTTTTTTTTTTAAGGTATTGAAAAGTAGCATTTAAGAAGAAATCTCAATGAAGTGCCTGAAGATTTCAGCATTTGTACTTGTTTGATTTTTGGCATATGCCGTAAAGTGATAGAATTTTCCATTTGAAAAGGGTAATTCAATCAGAAAACTTTGTTTTTGTTTGTTTGTTTGACAAGAATCTCAAGCTGTCACCCTGGGTAGAGTGCTCGGACATCATATCTCACCACAACCTCCAACTCTTGGGCTCAAGCAAGTCTCTTGCCTCGGTTTTTTTGTTTTTCTATTTTTAGACAGGATCTCGATTTTTGCTAAGGCTGATCTTGAACTTATGAGCTCGAGCTATCCATCCACCTCCCAGAGTGCTAGGATTGCAGGCGTGAGCCACTGTACCCAGCCAGGAAACCTTGGAGTCATTAAAAATAACATAACTCTGTCTTCAGATGGTATCTTATGTAGACGCCCAGTATGTAAAAATGAAATAGCTCTGGGACATCCAAGAATGGAGGGTCCAAATAACTGTTTCTCCCTTACTCTCCCTACCCTTTCTCCTTCAAGCAGCTCAGGAAATCCTTTAGGGCGGGCATGTCTAACCTTTTTTTCTCTGCTGCACATTGGATAAGAATGGTCTTGGGCCACACGTTAAATACACAAACACTGGGACGGCGCCTGTGGCTCAGTGAGTAGGGCACCAGCCCCATATACCAAGGATGGTGGGTTCGAACTGCCAAACTGCAACAAAAAAATTGCCAGGCATTCTGGCAGGCGCCTGTAGTCCCAGCTACTCAGGAGGCTGAGGCAAGAGAATCGCTTAAGCCCAGGAATTGGAGGTTGCTGTGAGCTGTGATGCCATTGCACTCTCCCGAGGGTGATAAAGAGAAACTGTCGCTAAAAAAATAAATAAATAAATAAATACACAAACACTAACAAAAGCTGATTAGCAAAAAAGAAAGAAAGAAGAAAGGGAAAAGGTTCATGCATACTTTTAATGATATCGAATACCATGGATAAGCAAAAAAAGTCCTCACAAAATCAGCATATAGGGCTTTCGGCTGCAAGTTGGACACCCCTGCTTATCTAGACCAGTTGCAGATGAGTAAATTAAAGGTAAAGGTAAGAGGTACATGTGTTAAATAACTGGGTGGAATCACTCAGCTATGTAGTATTAGCTAAAGCTGGCTCCACCTTACTATCCATTCAGAAATGTTTAAGCATCTACTGTGTGCCAGACACTATGCTAGGAGGCTTCTGTGAATAAAGCAGGCAGCAAAGACATAGTCCCTGATCTCCAGAAGTTTTTTCTATAGCAGAAAGAGATAAATAAGGAAATAGGCCATTTACTGGGTAGAGTGGAATGTGTTGATAGCTTCTGCCCATGTGGGGGCTTAGGGGAAACTCTAGAATAGCTCTTTGCATCTTAAAGAACAAATTGGAGTTAGAACAGTTAAGGAGAGCTTCAGTCATATATTTAAATTAGGGTAACCCCAAAATGTCATCATTTGTGGCATCAGGATGCTACAAATAACAAGGACAATCTCAAAATAGTAAGATCCAAGGTAGTTTGTCTCTTGTATTGGTTAATTCAGTGTTCCTGTGATATTGAGACCCAGTGTTTTCCCATCTTTTCCCCATTTCCATTCTTACAGTCACAAACATGCCTGCCAGAGGTCCGGGGGCATGATCTGAAGTCATGTCCAGCAGACTCTTTTCTCTTTTTAAGAGCCAAAGGAACCTTTTGGAACCTTTTCCTCAACCTCTAGCAGGCTTCTCCCTCATGCCCCATTGGCTCCTTTGCCCAGAATGGTTCACACGCCTGCTCTCAAACCATTTGCCAGCTGGAGAATGAAAAACTATGATTGACTCAAACTAATTAGAATTTACTCTGATGTGTCCTTACCACTTATTTATTCATTTTGAAGAACTTTTTTTTAAGGAGTCTTTTTTGCTAAACGTAGAAACTATTTCTATAAAGCTGCTACATGTTCATCACATATAAATTAATTGTATGTATTTTTTTAAGCATATGAAATCCTGGAATCATGGTGAGCCCAAAGGGTTAGAATAAGTGTATTCTCATTTTTCTGATTTGCTTTTAAAGTTGCCTGCTTGTCATAACACTTACCATATTTGTGATAGCCTTCCAGTTATCACTATCACTGTGATAGTGTCTGAAAGCTTTTTAATCCTCAAAACCGCCTGAAATTCCATTTTTATTTGCTGAAAAAGAAATGCCCGTTTCTCTAGAATATATTTCCCTTCACACACACATATACACACACACAGACACACAGAGAGCTTTATTATAGTGACTATAGAATGAACAAGGCCTTTTTTTTTTTTTTTTTGAGACAGAGTCTCAAGCTGCCACCCTGATTAGAGTGCTGGGTGTCATAGCTCACAGCAACCTCTAACTCGGGCTCAAACGATCCTCTTGCCTCAGTTTTTCTATTTTTAGTAGAGTCAGGGTCTCACTTTTGCTCAGGATGGTCTCGAACTCGTGAGCTCAAGCAATCCACCCGCCTTGGCCTCCCAGAGTGCTTGATTACAGGCGTGAGCCACCATGCCTGGCCCAACAAGGCTTTTTAGACAATGGTTCTGTGTGGTCCTTACAAGAAAAGTTTTGTATTAGTATTTTCTTTCACTTAATATAAACTTAGATTTCATAATGTTCTTTCTGCTGGGATCACTTCTTACATTCTGAACCCAGATTACAAAGCTAACTTACTACAGGTGTTTTTCCAGGTATTGAAGCTTATTAGAGTAAGAAAGGCATAATTGCCTGGTGCTCTCTCAGTTGCTTAGGAGCCTGAAGCTCAAAGACCACTTGAGCCTAAGAGTTGAGACTGTTCATCGACCCACGAATGGACTAGCAAACTGTGGTACATGTTTTACATGGAATATTATGCAGCCTTAAAGAAAGATGGAGACTTTACCTCTTTCATGTTTACATGGATGGAGCTGGAACATATTCTTCTTAGCAAAGAAGAAGGAATGGAAGAAAAAGTATCCAATGTACTCAGCCCTACTATGAAGCTAAATTATAGCTTTCACATGAAGGCTATAACCCAACTATAGCACAAGACTATGGGGAACGGGCCAAGGAAGGGGAATGGAGGGGGGAGGTTTTGGTGGAGGGAGGGTAATGGGTGGGGCCACATCTATGGTGCATCTTAGAATGGGTACGGGCAATTGCACTAATGTACACAGCTATGATTTAACAATAAAAAAAAGAAGGAAATTGCTAAATTTTTGGAAGAAAATGATAATAAAGACACGAACTATCAGAACTTCTGGGATACTGCAAATGCAGTCCTAAGAGGGAAATTTATAGCACTGCAAGCTATAAGAACAGAAAAAGAGGAAGTTAACAACTAAATGGGACATCTTAAGCAACTGGAAAAGGAAGAACTCTTCAATTCCAAACCCAGTAGAAGGAAAGAAATAACCTAAATTATAGCAGAATTAAATGAAATTGAAAACAAAAAAATTATACAACAGATCAATACATCAAAAGGTGGGTTTTTTGTAAAGGTCAATAAAATAGATAAACCTTTGGCCAACCTAATCAGGAAAAAAGAGTAAAATCTCTAATCTCATCAATCAGAAATGACACAGACGAAATAACAACAGATTCCTCAGAAATTCAAAAAATCCTTAATGAATATTACAAGAAACTTTGTTCTCAGAAATATGAAAATCTGAAGGAAATTGACCAATACTTGGAAGCTTGTCACCTTCCATGACTTAGCCAGAATCAAGTGGAAATGTTGAACAGGCCCATATCAAGTTTGAAATAGCATCAACCATAAGAAATCTCCATAAAAAGAAAAGTCCAGGAGCAGATGGCCTCACGTTAGAATTCTACCAAACCTTTAGAGAGGAATTAGTACCTATATTACTCATCCTGTTCCAAACGGTAGAAAAATAAGGAAGACTACCCAACACATTCTATGAAGCAAACATCACACTGATCCCCAAACCAGTAAAAGATCCAACAAGAAAAGAAAATTAGAGACCAATATCACTAACGAATATAGATGCAAAATTATTCAACAAGATCCTAACAAACAGAATCCAGCAACACATAAAACAAATTATACATCATGACCAAGTTGGTTTTATGCCAGGGTTTCAAGGCTGGTTCAATATTCGTAGATCTATAAGTATAATTCAGCACATAAACAAATTAAAAAACAAAGACCATATAATTCTGTCAATCGATGCAGAAAAAGCTTTTGATAATATCCAGCATCCCTTCATGATCAGAACACTTAAGAAAATTGTTATAGAAGGGACATTTCTTAAACTGATAGAGGCCATCTACAGCAAACTTAGAGCCAATATCATATCGAATGGAGTTAAAGTAAAATCATTTGCACTCAGATCAGGAACCAGACAAGGTTGCCCATTGTCTCCATTGCTCTTTAACATTGAAATGGAAGTTTTAGCCACCGCAATTAGGGAAGAAAAGGTGATCAAGGGTATCCATATAGGGTCAGAAGAGATCAAACTTTTGCTCTTCACAGATGATATGATTGTATATCTGGAAAACACTAGAGATTCTACTACAAAACTCCTAGACGTGATTAAGGAATACAGCAGTGTCTCAGGTTACAAAATCAACATTCATAAATCGGTAGCCTTTATATATACCAACAATAGTCAAGTTGAAAAAACAGTTAAGGACTCTATCCATTTACAGTAGTGCCAAAGAAGATGAAATATTTGGGAGTTTATCTAACAATGGACATGAAAGATCTCTATAAAGAGAACTATGAAAGTCTAAGAAAAGAAATAGCTGAAAATGTTAACAAATGGAAAAACATACCATGCTCATGGCTGGGAGAAATCAACATTGTTAAAATGTCCATACTACCAAAAGCAATATATAATTTTAATGCAATCCCTATTAAAGCTCCACTGTCAAACTTTAAAGATCTCAAAAAACAATATTTCATTTTATATGGAATCAGAAAAAACCTCAAATAGCCAAGACATTACTCAGAACGAATAACAAAGCAGGAGGAATCATGCTACCAGACCTCAGACTATACTACAAATTGATAGTGATGAAAACAGCATGGTACTGGCACAAAAACAGAGAAGTAGATGTCTGAAACAGAATAGAGAACCAAGAGATGGATCCAGCTACTTACCATTATTTAATCTTTGACAAGCCAATTAAAAATATCCAGTGGTGAAAAGATTCTCTATTTAACAAATGGTGCTGGGTGAACTGGCTGACAACCTGTAGAAGACTGAAACTAGACCCACACCTTTCACCATTAACTAAGATAGAATCTCAATGGATTAAAGATTTAATCTTAAGACATGAAACTATAAAAACACTAGAAGAGAATGCAGAGAAAGCCCTTGAAGAAATTGGTCTGGGTGTGTATTTTATGAGGAGGACCCTCCAGGCAATTGAAGCAAGTTCAAAAATACACTACTGGAACCTGATCAAACTAAAAAGCCTTTTCACAGCCAAGAACACAGTAAGTAAAGTAAGCAAACAGCCCTCAGAATGGGAGAAGATATTTGCAGATTATGTCTCTGACAAAGGTTTAATAAGGAGAATCTACAGAGAACTCAAACATATAAGCAAGAAAAGAGCAAGTGATCCCATCGCAGGCTGGGAAAGGGATTTGAAGGGAAACTTCTCTGAAGAAGACTGGCGTGTGGCCTACAGACATTTGAAAAAATGCTCATCATCTTTAATCATCAGAGAAATGCCAATCAAAACTACTTTGAGATATCATCTAACTCCAGTAAGATTAGCCTATATCACAAAATCCCAAGAGCAGAGATGTTGGCATGGATGTGGAGAAAAGGCAGCACTTTTTCACTGCTGGTGGGAATGCAAATTAATACATTCCTTTTGGAAAGATGTATGGAGAACACTTAGAGATCTAAAAATAGACCTGCCATTCAATCCTATAATTCCTCTACTAGGTATATACCCAGAAGACCAAAAATCACATCATAACAAAGATATTTGTACCAGAATGTTTATTCCAGCCCAATTCATAATTGTTAAATCATGGAAAAAGCCCATCGATTGATAATTGGATTAATAAATTGTGGTATATGTACACCATGAAATATTATGCAGACTTAAAGAAAGATGGAGACTTTACCTCTTTCATGTTTACATGGGTGGAGCTGGAAAATATTCTTCTTAGTAAAGTATCTCAAGAATGGAAGAAAAAGTTTCCAATGTAATCAGCCCTACTATGAAACTAGTTTATGGCTTTCACATGAAAGCTATAACCCAGTTACAGCCTAAGAATAGCGGGAAGGGGGAAAGGGAGGGGAGGGAGGTAGGTTGGTGGGATTACACCTGTGGTGCATCTTACAAGGGTATATGTGAAACTTAGTAAATGTAGAATGTAAATGTCTTAGCACAATAACTAAGAAAATGCCAGGAAGGCTATGTTAACCAGTGTGGTGAAAATGTGTCAAACGGTCTATGAAACTAGTGTATGGTGCCCCATGAGCACATTAATGTACACAGCTATGATTTAATAAAAAAAAAAAATGTACTTTTCATTTTGAAAAAGTTACAAAGACTTTGCAGAGAATTTCCATACACTCTTCATCAGTTTCCTGTACTGGCCACATCTCACCTAACTATGGCACATTTGTCAAAACAGTAATACATTGCTATTAACTAAACTACAGGTTTTATTTTGATTTCACAGGTGTATTCACTAATGTCCTTTCCTCTGTCCCAGGATCCCATCTGAGACACCATTTTGCATTTAGTGGTCTCATCCTCTCGCTCTCCTCTGGCCTGTGGTAGTTTCTCTATTTTCTCTTATTTTTCATGACCTTGACAGTTTCAAAAGATGCTGATTATACATTTCAGCGTGCCCTTTAATTTTGTTTAATGTTTTTCTTATGATTAGAGTAAGATTATGTGTTTTGGAGAAGAACACCACAGAGGTGAAGTAGGGCAACATTTTGACAGAGTCGACGAGGTGATGAGGAAGTAAATGCACTGTACACTGAGTCCAGGAGACCTCCGAGTGTGGTGAGTGGTGGTCCTCCTAGGGTGTGCTGGTGCTCAGTAATAGTGCACTGAATACTAAGTATGAGGCTCTTTGTATTCAAAGAGACAAGGGTGCGCAGTGATTGCTGTGTGCCTCATAATAATCAAGGTAAATTTAAATGGGCTTTTATTTTCTGGAAATTTAAAGCACAGAGATACTAATTCATTTTAATAAGTTAAAAGCCAGGCTTTCCCCCACCCAAACTGGAAGGAAGTTCTCCCTCCCCACCCACAGTCTTTACTTCAGTGTGAGTGGCACCTTTGGTCTACAGGGAACTCTCTGCTACATGAGTTCTGTGCTTGGATTTATGCCTGTACTTCCAAATGATTATCATGAAATACTTTAATAAACATGACAATTTTTTTCCTTACATCCACACACATATACCATTAGCAGAGTTTGCATGTGGTCCCAACTTAAAGTATTTTCAATTTATAATGGGTTTACTGGGAAGTAACCCCATTGTAAGTCAAAAAGCATGTGTACATGTATAATGGAATTAAACAACTAGGTAAGTGGATGGCAGATGGTGGGAGCCAGGTTTCTCACCATTGCAGTGGGATATTATGGATAAGCAAAAGTGAGGGAGCTAGAATAATCCTATAATAATGGGTTAGAATTGGAGACAAGACCTCATACTTAGATTAATGTAGATAAAGAAGACCACATGTAGAAATAGTTATGGATATATATATGGGTTAGTATACAAACATGTTTCCTTGCTCTGCCAGCTGAGAGGACCTTGAAGTAATGACCTCTTCCCTCAGCAGCCTTGAGCACAGATTTTGGTTTCTAATATGGTTCTTCAATGAAAGGAACCAGGGCTCCTTTGAAAATGGCCATTTTAAGATTAGGGCAGGAAATGTGCTTCTCATGCAAGGAGTAAGGAAGAGCAGGGGAAAATACACATACACACATGCACACATACAAAGTGGGGGTCTATCGAAAGGACAAGTGCTATCTGAAAGAACTCCCAAAGGCCAAAGCTTGAATAATTTGACAAGTTAAATAAAGGAGAACAGCCATGAGTTCATATGATATAAATGATTGAATAAATGAAATAGTGGGAAGAATAGACAAATGTCCCTTGCAGAAAAAAAATATAATTTATGTGCATACTCTGCCATCAAGGAGGTAGAGCATAACTGCCTACTCCTTAAGTGTAGGCTGTGCAGAGTGACTTCCTTCCAAAAAGTATAGTATGAAAAGGGCAGAAAAAAGAATAACTTTACAGTGGTGAAACCTTAAAAACAGATGGTCAAGCATCTGTGATAAAGCAGCTGAAAGTACATACCCTTGATATGATGTCATGAGAACAACACTTTTGTGATTGCTCTCCTCAAAACTCCAGTGTATTCATGAGGGCAACACCACGCAAATCCCAAATGAGTGACATTCAACAAAATTCCTGACCAGTACTCCTCAAGACAGTCAAGGACATCAAATACAAGGGAAGTCTGAGAAATGGTCACATCTCAGAGGACCCTAAGGAAACAAAACAACTGAACAAGAAGTGGTACCTTGGATGGGATCCTGAAAGAGAAAAATGACATTAAGTAAAACCTAAGGAAATATGAACAAAGTATGACCTTTAGTTAACTAACAATGAACCATCCTAATGTAAGATAATAATAATAGGGAAACCAGGTGTTGGATATAGGGAACATTTTCTTACTATCTTTGTAATTTTTCTATATATATAAAATTGTTTTAAAATAAATAATGTATTTTTAAAATGCACTGAATGTCTACTATGTGCAGGACATTGTGAATATAGATCATGAGCTCTGCTCCCATGGAAATTATTGTCTGGGGGGCCAGGTGCAGTAGCTCACACCTGTAATCCTAGTACTTTGGGAGACTGAGATGGGTGAATTGACTGGCTTAGGAGTTTGCGTTCAGCCTGACCAACAGTGAGACCCCATCTCTAAAAATAAAAATAGCCAGCATTGTGGCAGGTGCCTATAGTCCCAGCTCCTAGGGAGGCTAAGATAAGAGAATCCCTTGAACCCAAGAGTTTGAGTCAGTCCCAGGATGATTAAGTTAAACTTTGTCTCAGAAAAAATTAAAAAAGAAGAAATTATTGTCTGCTCACTGAGACAGGCGTTAGTAAATAATTATATATAACTATATCAATATTTTAATTTTGTCAACAAACTACTGAATGATAGCCTATTCTACTAGAAAAATTACCCTACTCTGAGGGCCATTGAGTTTTCCTAATAAAGTGACATTGAAACCAAGCAGGAGTTATCCAGGTATGGGAGGAGAGAAGGAAAACTCTGAAACCAAAAGAATGCATATGCTGTGGACTGCAAAGCAGGAGCAACCTAGCATTTTGATGAAGCAGAGGAAGAAACTGCTGCTCCTAGAGCTCTGAGCTCCAGATGGGAGAAGGGTGAGAGAGAGAGCAGAAGCCAGACCCTTGGGTGGTCTGTAGCCTGGGATGCACAGGCTCCCAATAGGCTGATGGGTAGAATATTCTACTTCAATACAATTTGTTTCTTTTGTAACCCCATGTAGTTTATGTGTTTAAAAATATTATTCTAAGAAGGGGTTGATAGATTTTAACAAACCACCAAAGGGTACCAAGATACCACCAAGTGTGGAATGTTAAACTTCATCCCACGTACAAGAGAAATGATTAAAATATTGAGAGATGCTTAAAATTCTTTATGGGTTCAACTTGCCCATAGAATAAAGTGTAATTCCTTAGCAAGAGCTACAAGACTCTTGTCCCGAAGGGTGTTTGCAGCTTTTTGTTGCTGTTGTTGCTCAGTGCCTTCTCCTCAGGTATCCAGTCTTATTCCACACGTCCACCAGACTCTTGACGTCATCAAGAGAGCCTTGCTGATTTCTGTCTTCTTACTTGTGCTCGTGCTGTTTCCTATGCCTGTAAAACTCTTCCTGCCTTGTCTGCTTATGCTTCTAGATTTGGGTCACAATAGCCTTCTCTATAAACCTTTTCCTGTCTCCTCCATCTGAGATGAAGCCCCTTTCTTCTATGGCCAACTAGGAGATAATGATGGCCCCTCAAAGGTTTCCACATCCTAATTCCCAGAACTTGTGGATGTGTTACCTTACATGAACTTTGTAGATGTAATTATGTTAGAGATCTTGAGATGGCAAGGTTGTCCTGAATTATCTGCCATGCACAAGGAGTCCTTATCAGAGGGGAGCCAGAAGGTCAGAGAGGAGATATGAGAAGAGATTATCAAGAGCATGTGTGAACATGAGTGAGTGCTAAGCTTTGAAGATGCAGGAACACACCACAAACAGGAATGCAAGTGACCTCTAGAAGCTGAAAAAGATAAGGATATAGACTATCCCCTAGAGCTTCCAGAAGAAAATAACCTGTCCAACACTTTGATTTTTAGACTCCTGACCTCCAGAACTGAGAAATAATAAATTTGTATTGTTTTTAGCCACTAAATTTATGATGATTTGTTACAGCAGCATAAGAAACTAAAATAATAGGTTTACCTCTATTCAGTTCCTATTATATGTAACTATTTATTCCTCCCAATTAGTTATGACATATTCAGTAGCAATTATATATTGAAGGCATTCTCTGATCTTGGCGCTCTGGCTAATGGGGCTAGAATCCAATAGCACAAAACAAAATGAAGTTCCTCATCTCATGGAGATTACAACCCAGTGTCTGACACCTAACAGGCTCTTAAAAACATTTGTTGAATGCACGAGCCAAGTGAATTTTATATTTATGGACTTGGATACAAGTGATACTTTTATTTAAGTAACAATTCTACAGAAAATTGTGGTGCTTTAGTTCATCAGAGACAGGAAGACCATGCCCAAATTTACATGAAAATAAAATTTACAACACTTCTTCTGAATAAGGAGAGATTCATAGAGTTGGAATCCTTACTATCAGTTTTTTCAGTTTGTGGAAAACCAAAGACACACACCAGGGCAAGGACTATACATTTTACACATGCAGTTGATTCAAGGTGATACTTGGGCAGATGAGATGAAACTTTGTGCTATTTGGTTTACCCTGTAGACCAGCAGTAACATGAAAACAAATTCCAAGCAAGCAAATAACTAGGTGGATCTTCAGATTTTTAGAAGCATATTTAGAAGTTGACACTTTTTATAGTAGCTAAGAAATACAACCAGTGTGCCAGCAGTGCACAGCAAACATAAAGAATAAATATTGCTTCTTCTCAGTTTTCAATGTTAATATCTAAAAATCTCTGAGAAATGAGGCTATTCTGTACAGGTTTAGAATTTCTAAATGACCTTCACCATTTTTCTCAGTATTGTGCCTGCCCAAAGCTGACCATTTGACTAATAACCTTGGTCTGCCGTCATTTGGCCTCTGCTTTCCCACAGGGCTCAGACACCCAGTTCTGAGACTTAAAGTTCTCCCAGGTTCTGTTTTAAGATCAAGACCTGCCTATGTAAGCTACAGGCAGCTGTTGAAAAGCAGGGGTAGTAGGAGGATAAACCTTCATGGAAAGTGAGCTGCAGTCTAGCTATGAAGGATATATTTGATTACTCTTTTTAAAAGAGTTGAGAACCAGCTCATCCCACAAGGTCTTAGATTTTCAAAGAAGTTTCTATCAGATGAGACTGGCTCTTCACATTTAGCACAAATTCTGTGATTTATGCAAAGAAGAAAATACAACTTCAGACACTTATAAAACATTATTTGAACTCTTAGGAAAGATGATTCTAATAAAGATAATTTATTTATTCCCAGGACTCTCTAAAATGATAAGAAAGAATAAGAAAACCACAAACCCATCAGGACAAAGAGAAAAGAACATGTGACATTAGTGAATATGAGTTTTCTTAATTCTCTTTGCAATGGGAGTGGGTTTAGTATGTGGAAGACTACATAAGCATTGCTGTATTTTCTCTGCTAGCTAACATATACTAAGATAATCCATTATATTTATTCATAGCAGAACAAAAATACTGACTCTGAGGACTCAGCTATCAACACTTCTTGGTGAGTCTGGGGTCACAAGTCTAAGCTCCTGTTAGAGCAGCCTCTTACCTGTTACATCATCTAGGGTGTATGTTAGATTTAAAGAAGTCAGAGAGCAGGTGGAGGTGTGAGGGAAGCCATGGTTTATTTGCTGACAGGGAGGAAGTCTGGATGCAGAGAACAGATTGGCATACCAGAACTGGCAAGAAGCTGAGAAACTGAGAGACAGAAGTGGAGGTGAAGTAGCAGTTAGAGAAAAATGGGAGCTGAGTGAAGGACCATCTGAGAACATTCTCATCCCCACCACTAACCCAGTGTTCTGCACAGAACTTCAGATAATGCTCATCTCCTGCACGTTCTCCCTTTCTCCAAGTAGGAGACTGGAGCTTCATTCTCTAGAGCAGAGGCAAACTTGCTGGGAAGGAAAGAAGGCTTAAGAGTCAAGTCTCTCATCTGAATCTCATCCCTCTAGGAAAGAAGGTCTGGAAAGGGTCCTACAATGTGCTCACATAGCATATATTTTTCCAAACTTTACAGAAGTAAAATATTTAACCATAATCATTTAAGGCTTCTCTCTCTTTCCAATTTATAGTCCTTTCCATCATTTTCCCTCCCATTTCAGACAGTATTAGGGAAGCTATTGCATTTTTGAAATATGTATATGGGAAAATTGAGTTGGAAATGCACATAATTTGGGCTTACTGGGATCCATTTATGTGGTTTGCAGGCATTTCTGTGTATAGTTAAAGTGTTGCTAATCATCCCAATATAAAAGATACTACCTAATGTATCAATTATCATCTTTTGTGGTGCAAAGGTGTAGGAACAAAAGTTGTACAATTGTATGAATGCATCCTATCATACTCAGTATGGGAAATGTGCATGTATTTGGATAATGAAGAATAAACAAGTTCATCTGTAGAAGAATAAACAAGTTCATCTGTAGAAAATTCTTACAATCATCAGATTTATAGGATTTGGTTTCCACCAATTTCTGCTCAAAATGGCAATTCTCTCTTGTCAGAAACATACTGGATAACACAGTGTGTACAATTATATCCACAGTGTGTAAATGCATCACACAGTTTTACAGGCATACACAAAATAGAATAGATCAAAGTTTGTGTGTATAGAGAACACAAAACACATATTCAGTGAGTGTGTGTACGATGCACACATGATTTATGCAACCCAATGCATCAGATTGCCTTCGAGACTAACTGGCCTTAAAAAGTGTTCTAGGGGCAGAGACCAGATGGCTGACTGAAGCCAGTTTTCCATAGAGGCTTCCATCCAGAAGGAGAGTTAAAGGACAGAAATTTAGCAAGTAACCTGGTGGATTAGAGCTGTGCCAAGAGAGAAGGTTGAAGAAAGCACATCAACCCTGCTGAGGTGAGCTGCAACCCAAAGGATAGAAACAAAAGGTACAAAATCTATCATCAAGAGGACAGGAGTCCCCTCCCCCATGAGAATGGCTTGGAGTACTCCATACAAACAAATGAGCAGAGGTCAAAAGTCCTCCCATTATATCCCACTGGAGAGACCGTCTACAAACTGGACCTACTTCCCCTACTAGGGTGCCATGGCACTCTCCTGCCAGGCATAAAACAGTATAATACTGTATATATTCTCTACCTGAAATTCTGAGCTCCCAGAACTACCCTCCATTCTCACCCTAAGGTCTGGAAGCTTGTCCCCCAGGAGTCCAGATTTTTGGATATTTTCTCAAGAAGTGTGGACAGGGCATGGACTACTGCTGGTCAGTGCCAATTCTGTGGCATGAGACTTAAGAGAACGGTCAGCTGAGAGGGAACCACACATGAACAGCACAGAGCAGCAGCTGATTTTGACAACAAAAGGGCTCACCCCTGGATATTCTGGAGTCAACCCCCCTGTCTCTCTGGTCAACCAGAGGGCGGGCATCTTCTCTGGGGGCAGCCACTGGTGGAACAGACCTGGGATGGAAACACAGGCCCCATGAGTAAAGGGTTTGCCTGAGGTGGTGCCACCGTGGTTGGAGCATAGGGACTAGAAAAAGCATGGGCAGAGCCAACAGATTCCCAGGGTGAGGCTGACCCAAAGAACCACTTTACTGAGCCTAAGATGCACACAGCCCTCAGGGGACCATCAGCCTATAGACAAAGGGAGGCAGGAGGCTAGAAACTGACAGCTAACTGTGCTATGAATATAAACCTGCAGGAGCAAAGACAGGGCCTGAGGTGCAGGTTCTGAGAACTCAAAACAGCTTCACTTCGGCAGGGGAATTTAGCAGGGATAGAAACATATTCCCACAAAGTTGTTCTGTTCTGTCAGTAACATCAATCAGGGGTGGGGCTGGAACTGAGTAAACACCCTCTAGCCTCCATCAAGCGCCCAAGGTTGGCAGACCTCAATTCCCTCTGCTGGATAGAGGCAGAGAGTAGCGGCCTGCCTGGGCAGACATAGATTTTCTTGTGATTCAGGTAGGTGCAAACCCCTTGAGTATCTGCTCATTGGAGGCAACTGGGTCACAGCCCTGCAGGGCTATTAGTGACTGGGTGTGACAGTGATACAAGGTGGGGAAGGAGGCATCAACCTTCAAAAGACTAATCTATTTGCTGGGTGGGTCCTCCTGACCACACAGAGCTCAGAGCGAGTCATATTTTAGTTGTCAGCAGACCCCTGTGATCTAGTTGCCAGAGACCTTTTAAACTGTCCCAACTGAGAAAGGTGCTGACCGAGACAATTTATTTGGATGTTTTGAACTCAGCCACTTGCCTGAGGACTATCCAAGTGGTACCCTAGGTGTGTGGTTGTGGGAAGGTTTGATTTTCCTTTTCCAAATGTTCCTTGTGGGGGGTGGGGTGACTTAAGCGCTAGTATTTCATCACAGCTGAAAATTCAACCAAGAGTAACTGATTCACTAGGGTTGGACAGTGACCAGCTGAAAACAAGATAGAGCCATTTAGCCCCACCACACCAAGTAGGTCCTCAGTTTCTCAGGCAATAGCACTGTACGGGTCCTCGGCAAAGCTCCAGGGGAAAAGGTACAGACACCAGTCCCAGCTTTTGTGCAAAGGGCTGGTTAATCACTACTTCTATATGCCACAACCCATCTCCTCTTTATCTGCTCATCTAGTCAAACTGTGTAAAACAATTATGAGGCAGAATCTGAGGAAAAACTCTGATAACATGAATAACCAGGGTAGCTCAACCCCCCCACCTCCAAGGAAAGATATGGCAGAAGCAACTGAAGATCCCAATCATAAACAGAGGGCAGAGATGTCAGAAATCGAATTCAGAATGTGGATTTCAAATAAGATTAATAGAATGGAGAAATAGTTGAAATTAGAAATTCAAGGAGCAATTCAAAAGTTGTCTCAAGAATTCAATGAACTAAAAGATAAAATCATCAAAGGTTTTGACACATTGAGGCAAGAATTTGCAGCCCTCAAATATCTGAAAAATACAGTAGAATCCCTCAGTAACAGAGTGAAGCAAGCAGGAGAAAGGATTTCTGACATTGAAGACAAGGCTTATGAACACTCCCAAACTCTCATAGAGGAAGAGAAATGGAGAGCAAAAACAAATCATTTTCTCAGAGAGCTCTGGGATAATTCTAAGAAATCTAATATTTGTCTCATAGGAATCCCTGAAAGGGATAAAGAGGCTTCAGAAGGCACAGAGGCTCTTCTCCATGAATGAAGGAGAATGTTCCAGAGATACTAAGAGATTCTAAAATTCAGATAGCAGACAGTTTCAAAACCCCAGCATGACTCAATCTGAATAAGACATCCCCCAGGCACATCATAATTAATTTCACTAAAGTTAATATGAAGGAGAAAATTCTAAAAGCAGCCAGACATAAGAAATCCTTAACTTAAAAAGCAAAGAATATTAGAATGACTGAAGATCTCTCTGCTGAAACCTTTCAAGAAGAAGAGGGTGGTCATCAAATTTTAAACTCCTAGAACAAAATTATTTTTACCCAGGATCCTGTATCCAGCTAAACTGATTTCTGATGGAGAAATTAAATAATATAATGACATTTACATTTTGAAGAAATTTGCCATAACCAAAACAGCTCTTCAGGATATTCTCAGACCTATCCTCCATACTGACCAGCACAATCCTTTACCACAAAAGTAAATTCACTCAGAAACTTTTGATCAAACTCCATCTTCTACAGTGGCGAAAGGATTAAAAAAAGTCCACTGGACATTTGAAAAACTCGATACCCAAAATTTTACCAGGCTTATCAATATTGTCCATTAAGATGAATGGCTTAAATTGTCCTCTAATGAAGCACAGATTGGCTGACTAGATGCAAAAACTCAGCCCAGATATCTGCTGCATACAAGAATCTCATCTTACCTTAAAAGATAAATATAGACTCAGGGTAAAGGGATGGTCATCTCTATCTCAGGCAAATGGAAATCAGAAAAAAGCAGGTGTTGCTATTCTATTTGCAGATACAATAGGCTTTAAACCAACAAAAGTAAAAAAGGATAAGAATGGTCACTTCATATTTGTTAATGGTAATATTCAATATGATGAGATTTCAATTATTAATATTTATGCACCCAACCAAAATGTGCCTCAATTTGTACAAGAAACTAGAACAGACATGAGCAACTTGATTTCCTCCAGCTGCATAATAGTCGGAGATTTCAACACTCCTTTGGCAGTGTTGGATAGATCCTCTAAGAAAAAGCTGAGCAAAGAAATTTTAGATTTAAACCTAACCATCCAACATTTGGATTTAACAGACATCTACAGAACATTTCATCCCCCCCAAACTGAATACACATACTTCTCTTCAGCCCTACTCCAAAATCAATCACATCTTTGGTCACAAGTCTAATCTCAGTGTATTTAAAGAATAGAAATTATTACTTGCATCTTCTCAGATCGCCATGCAATAAAAGTTGAACTCGGTAACAACAGAATCTGCATGCTCATACAAAAACATGAAAGTCAAATAACCTTATGCTGAATGATAGCTGGGTCATAGATGAGATTAAGAAGGAAATTGCCAAATTTTTGGAACAAAATGACAATGAGGGCACAAATTATCAGAACCTCTGGGATACTGCAAAGGCAATCCCAAGTGGGATATTTATAGTACCGCAAGCCTTCCTCAAGAGAATGGAAAGAGAGGAAGTTAACAACTTAATGGGACATCTCAAGCAACTGGAAAAGGAAGAACATTCCAACCCCAAACCCAGTAGAAGAAAAGAAACAACCAAAATTATAGCAGAATTAAATGAAATTGAAAATAAAAGAATGATATAACAGATCAATAAATCAAAAAGTTGGTTTTTTGCAAAGGTCAATAAAATAGATAGTTCTTTGGCTAACCTAACCAGAAAAAAAAAAGGAAAATCTCTAATTTCATCAATCAGAAATGACAAACATGAAGTAACAACAGACTCCTTAGAAACTCAAAAAATTATTAATGAATATTACAAGAAACTTTATTCTCAGAAATATGAAAATCTGAAGGAAATTGAAGCACGTCACCTTCCAAGACTTAGCTAGAATCAAGTGGAAATGTTGAACTGGCCTATATCAAGTTCTGAAATAGCATCAACCATACAAAATCTCCCTAAAAAGAAAAGCCTGGGACCAGATGGCTTCATGTCAGAATTCTACCAAACCTTTAAAGAGGAATTAGTATCTATATAACGCAATCTGTTCCAAAAGGTAGAAAAAGAAGGAAGACTACCCAACACGTTCTATGAAGCAAACATCATCCTGATCCCCAAACCAGGAAAAGACCCAACAAGAAAAGAAAATTATAGACTAATATCACTAATAAAGATCATCGCAAAAATATTTAACAAGATCCTAACAAACAGAATCCAGCAACACATCAAACAAATTATACATCATGACTAAGTCAGTTTTATCCCAGGGTCTCAAGGCTGTTTCAATATACGTAAATCTATAAATATAATTCAGCACATAAACAAATTAAAAAACAAAGACCATATGATTCTCTCAATTGATGCTGAAAAAGTTTTTGATAATATCCAGCATCCCTTCATGATCAGAACAATTAAGAAAATGGGTATAGAAGAGATATTTCTTAAACTGATAGATGTCATCCACAGCAAAACCACAGCCAATGTCATATTGAATGAAGTTAAATTGAAATCATTTTCACTCAGATCAGGAACCAGTCAAGGTTTCCCATTGTCTCCACTGCTCTTTAACATTGTAATGGAAGTTTTAGCCATTGCAATTAGGGAAGAAAAGGTGATCAAGGGTATCCATATACGGTCAGAACAGATAAAATTTTCAGTCTTCACAGAGGATATGATTGTATATCTGTAAAACACCAGGGATTCTACTACAAAACCCTTAGAAGTGATCAAGGAATACAGCAGTGTCTCAGGTTACAAAATCAATTCTAAAATCAGTAGCCTTTGTATATACCAACAATAGTCAAGCTGAAAAAACAGTCAAGGACTGTATTTCATTCACAGTAGTGCCAAAGAACATGAAATATTTGGGAGTTCATCTAACAAAGGACGTGAAAGATCTCTATAATGAGAACAATAAACACTAAGAAACGAAATAGCTGAAAATGTTAACAAATGGAAAAACATACCATGTGCATGGCTGGGAAGAATCAACATTGTTAATATGTCCATACTACCCAGAGCTATTTACAATTTTAATTCAATCTCAATTAAAGCTCCACTGTTATACTTTAAAGATCATGTAAAAATAATACTTCATTTTATATGGAATCAGAAAAAACCTCGAATGGCCAAGACATTACTCATAAGCAGGAGGAATCACTTTACCAGACCTCAGACTATACTATCAATCGATAGTGATCAAAACAGCATGGTACTGGCACAAAAATAGAGCAGTAGATGTATGGAACAGAATTGAAGACCAAGAGGTGAACCCAGACACTTACCATCATTTGATATTTGATAAACCTGTCAAAAATATAAACCGGGGGAAAGACTCCCTATTTAACAAATGGTGCTGGGTGAACTGGCTGGCTACCTGTAGAAGACTGAAACTGGACCCACACCTTTCACCACTAACTAAAATAGACTCTCACTGGATTAAAGATTTAAACTTAAGACATGAAACTATAAAAATACTAGAAGAGAGTGCAAGGAAAACCCTTGAAGAAATCTGTCTGGGCAAGTATTTTATGAGGAGGACCCCTCGGGCAATTGAAGAAGCTTCAAAAATACACTACTGGGACCTGATCAAACTAAAATGCTTCTGCACAGCCAAGAACACAGTAAGTAAATCCAGCATACAGCCCTCAGAATGGGAGCAGATATTTGCAGGTTACGTCTCTGACAAAAGTTTAATAACCAGAATCCACAGACAACTCAAACTCATTAGCAAGAAAAGAACAAGTGATTGCATCTCAGCATGGGTAAGTTACTTGAGGAGAAACTTCTCTGAAGAAGACAGGTGCACGGCCTACAGACATATAAAAAAATGCTCATTACCCTTAATCATCAGTGAAATGCAAATCAAAACTACTTTGAGGTATCATCTAACTCCAGTATGATTAGCCCATATCACAAAATTCCAAGACCAGAGATGTTGGTGTGCATGTGGAGAAAAGGGAACACTTCTATATTGCTGGTGGGAATGCAAATTAATATGTTCCTTTTGGAAAAATGTTTGGAGAACACTTAGAGATCTAAAAATAGACCTACCATTCAATCCTACAATTCCTCTAGTAGGTATATACCCAGAAGTCCAAAAATCACATTGTAACAAAGATATTTGTACCAGAATGTTTATTGCAGCCCAATTCATAATTGCTAAGTCATGGAAAAAGCCCAAGTGCCCCTCGATCCACGAATGGATTAATAAATTGTGGCATATGTACACCATGGAAAATTATGCAGCCTTAAAAAAAGATGGAGACTTTACCTCTTTCATGTTTACATGGATGGAGCTGGAGCATATTCTTCTTAGTAAAGTATCTCAAGAATGGAAGAAAAAATATCCAATGTACTCAGCCCTACTATGAAACTAATTTATGGCTTTCATATGAAAGCTATAACCCAATTGTAACCTAAGACTATGGAGAAAGAGGAGAGGGACAGGAGGGGAGAGGGGAGATGGGCAGAGGGAGGGTGATTGGTGGGATCACACCTACGGTGTATCTTACAAGGGTACATGTGAAACTTACTAAATGTAGAATATAAATGTCTTAACACAATAACTAAGAAAATGCCAGGAAGGGTATGTTAACCAGTGTGATGAAAATATATCAAATGGTATATAAAATCAGTGTATGGCACCTCATAATTGCATTAATGTACACAGCAATGTTATAATAATAAATAAAAAAAAAGATAATTAACACTCACAAACCTGTAGCCTTTATATATACCAAAATAGTCAAGGGTAGAAAACAATCAAGGACTCTGTCCCCTTACAATAGTGTCAAAGAAGATGAAATGTCTGGGAGTGTATCTAACTAAGGACGTGAAATATCTCTATAAAGAGAATTATGAAACTCTGAGAAAAGAAATAGTTGAAGATGTTAGCAAATGGAAAAATATACCATGCTCATGGCTGGGAAGAATCACTATTGTTAAAAGCAATCTACAGATTTAACGTGACCTCTGTTATACTTTAAATAACTTAAAAAAAATAGTACTTCATTTTACATGGAAATAGAAAAAAACCTCAAATAGCCAAGACATTACTCAGAAATAAAAACAAATCAGGAGGAATCACACTTCCAGACTTCAGACTATACTATAAAGTGATAGTGATCAAAACAGCATGGTACTGGCACAAAAATAGAGCAGTAGATGTATGGAACAGAATTGAAGACCAAGAGGTGAACCCAGACACTTATCATCATTTGATATTTGATAAACCTATCAAAAATATAAACTGGGGGAAAGATTCTTTATTTAACAAATGGTGCTGGGTGTATTGGCTGGCTACCTGTAGAAGACTGAAAATGGACCCACACCTTTGTCCTCTAACAAAATTTGACTCTCACTGGTTAAAGGACTTAAACTTAAGACATGAAACTATAAATATTCTTAGAGAGAGTGCAGGGGAAATGCTTGAAAAAATTGGCTTGGGAGAATACTTCATGAGGAAGACACCCGGGCAATTGAAGCAACATCAAAAATACATTACTGGGATCTGATCAAATTAAAAAGCTTCTGCACTGCCAAGAACACACTACGTAAAGCAAATAGATAGCCCTCAGAATGGGAGAGGATTTTTGCAAGTTACATTTCCAACAAAAATCTAATAACCAGAATCTACAGAGAATCCCATTTCATTGTGGGCAAGAGACATGAACAGAAACTTCTCTGAAGAAGACAGGCACATGGCCTACAGACACATAAAAAAATACTCATCATCTTTAATCATCAGAGAAATGCAAACCAACACTACTCTGAGATACCATCTAACTCCAATAAGAGTAGCCCACATCACAAAATCCCAAAACTACAGATGTTGTCCTGGATGTGGAGAAAAGGGATCACTTCTGTACTGCTGGTGGGAATGCAAGCTAATACATTCCTTTTGGAAGGAAGTTTGGAGACCAATCAGGGATCTAAATCCTGCAATTCCTCTACTAGGTGTATATCCAAAAAAACAATAATCATTTGCCAATGCAGATATTTGCACCTGATATTAATAGTTTATTGCAGCTCAATTCATAATTGCCAAGTCATGGAAGTAGCCCACGTGCCCATCAACCCATGAATGGATTAATAAATTATGGTATATGTATACCATGGAATGCTATGCAGCATTAAAAAATGGAGACTTTACCACTTTTATGTTTACATGAATGGAGCTGGAAAATATTCTTTTTAGTAAACTATCTCATGAATGGAAAAAATTATACAATGTACTCAGTACTACTATGAACACAGTTTATAATCACTCACACTTTCATATGAAATATGAATCACAACTATAGCCCAGGATGAACGAGGGAAGGGGAGGGGGAGGGGAAGAGAGGGAGTGGGTTGATAGAAGGATGATTAATAGGGGGACCACACCCATGGAGCATATTTCAAGTACAAATTGGATCTATCAGGTGTAGAACACAAATGTCTTAACACTGTAATTGGGTAAATGAGGTGAAGGCTATGTTAATTAGTAGGATGTGAGCACTCCAATTTGTATACATAATCAATACATTGAATCCCATAAGGGTATAAATGTATTC
>CAUYPK010082372.1:0-13268 GCA_963574355.1 Loris lydekkerianus
AAAAGCTTCTGCACAGCCAAGAACACAGTAAGTAAAGCAAGCAAACAGCCATCAGAATGGGAGAAGATATTTTCAGGTTATGTCTCCAACAAAGGTTTACTAACCAGAATCCACAGAGAATTCAAACATATATGCAAGAAAATAACAAGTGATCCCATCGCAGGCTGGGTAAGGGACTTGAAGAGAAACTTCTCTGAAGAAGACAGGTGCACGACCTACAGACATATGAAAAAATGCTCATCAACTTTAATCATCAGAGAAATTCAAATCAAAACTACTTTAAGGTATCATCTAACTCCAGTAAGATTAGCCCATATCACAAAATCCCAAGACCAGAGATGTTGGCGTGGATTTGGAGAAAAGGGAACACTTCTACACTGCTGGTGGGAATGCAAATTAATACATTCCTTTTGGAAAGATGTTTGGAGAACACTTAGAGATCTAAAAATAGATCTTCCATTCAATCCTATAATTTCTCTACTAGGCATATACTCAGAAGACCAAAAATCACATCATAACAAAGATATTTGTACCAGAGTGTTTATTGCAGCCCAATTCATAATTGCTAATTCATGGAAAAAGCCCAAGTGTCCATCAATCCATGAATGGATTAATAAATTGTGGCATATGTACACCATGGAATATTATGCAGCCTTAAAGAAAGATGGAGACTTTACCTCTTTCATGTTTACATGGATGGAGCTGGGATGTCTTAGTAAAGTATCTGAAGAATGGAAGAAAAAGTATCCAATATACTCAGCCCTAACTAATTTATGGCTAATGAAATTAATTAACAAATTAATTAACTAATGAAACTAATTTATGGCTTTCACATGAAAGCTATAACCCAGTTATAACCTAAGAATAGGGGGAAAGGGGAAAGGGAGTGGAGGGAGGAGGGAAGTGGGTGGAGGGAGGGTGATTGGTGGGATTACACCTGCGGTGCATCTTACAAGGGTGTACGTGAAACTTAGTAAATGTAGAATGTAAATGTCTTAACACAATAACTAAGAAAATGCCAGGAAGGCTGCTAACCAATGTGATGAAAATGTGTCAAACGGTCTATAAAACCAGAGTATGGTGCCCCATGATCGCATTAATATACACAGCTATGATTTCATAATAATAAAAAAAAACCAGAATCATGTTGTGATCAGGGTAGAGGGAACAGTCACTGGTGGGTCTGGGCTGGTTGTTCCATATTCCAGCTGGGCACATACATTCCTTATCATCCTTTCATTTTTGTAGAACTTTGGTGGTGCCCAGAGTCTGTGTACACAGACCCTCACATGTGGCCTGGAGTTGGGTGTTTCCTGTGACTTTAAAGTCTATACCTCCTGCTGTTTAGTGCCCACTGTGTGATCCGACTTGAAAATGTTCCATTTGATGAAAGACTCTGTTACTGTAGATCTCACATCTGCCTAATATGGCCATGACTGTGCTGGGAGGTCATAATTTGCTTTTCTATTTTGTAGCATACAGCACCCTGTCTAGTCCTTCTCTAGCCCTCCTGGCTGTCACCTTTACACATGCATGGAGGAGGCATTTTTTGCCACATGGGTAGGGTCCAGTGAAGGCAGTTTATAAATATAAGGGCACATAATTCTGATATTCTTTATATTTACAGGGAATAGAAAAATAAATAAATGGAAAGGAGGGGGGAATTATGATGACAATATTTACAAAAGAGATCACAATATGGCTCTGAGGCATATGAAGGTCAGTGAGGTTGAGTCATCACATTCAATGTCTGTGAGCCTCATGGTTCCCCAAATCACACCACTCCATTTCCTGCTATCATTGCAGATGGCCCCACCCAGCTAGTGCCCCTGTCAGCTTGGTGAGCTGTACTTACCTGGATTTCAATATTACAGGATTCTCTTCTTTGCCCACCAGTGCTTCTATTCTAACACACCAGTCACACCCTCCTGCAGGAACCGAAGGCCACCTTGCCCTCTTCTCACTACTACGCTCCTCTCCCACTGGCCCTGCTTATTCCCTGAGCTTCCTCGTGCAACCTCCCTGTGGTCCTGTGTGGTGTGTGTCCTTTGGGATGTGAGTGCCTGCCCCATCTGTCCACATGGGATGTGGCATGTGAGGACATCTCATCTGTGTAGGGTGAACAGCACAAACAACGCAATGCAGCAGAATGATGTCTGAGATTTTGTCAGCTCCTTCACTTAGGTAGGGACACTTTATATCACGACAGCCTTGAACACTTCTGTCCATGACCCCATGAGCAGGTGTCCCGGAACTGGTTATGATGGTGAAAAGTTGATTTTCCAACAGAGCATGTTATGCTGGCACTTACAAGTTTGGCTATTGTGTAAAAACACATACTTTTTTACTGGGTGTGAAGTTGGCTTCTTATTATTTCAGAATTTGCAAAGCCTATTTGGTCTCATCCAGCTATTTATGGAATTCACAACCTTTGGAGGATGCTCAGTTGGTCTTAAGGGAATAACATGTACATAATTTGGTAACCCATCTGAGAGCCCAGGACAATGTGATTGGAACAGAAATAGGACCATAACCCAAAAGAGAATGACCATGACAATATTTACTTTTTAAAGACTGCTCGTGTTCTGGTTAATCTAATTTGTGATTAGGATTCATAAAATGTTCATGTACCTTGTACTTAGTCTAATGTGCTTGGCACTAGAAGGTGGTGGGTATGAGCACACGGAAGTTTTCCATAAGGTGCTTTGCTATCTGGTTCCTCAGTCTACCTGTAGCTAACTGAGAATTGCAATGCTGGGATTTATCACAAGGTACTCAGGGAGCCTTGATCACCATGTTTTGGATCTGAAGGACAGAAGAAAGGGCTAAATGGTTCAGAAGCAGAGACCTTAGTAAATCTGAAGAGATGGGTTCCACCCCTATGTCACAGAAGGACACCTTACTAATGACCATATCCAGGAAACTGCCTACTAGGTATATCTGGGGTCCACATAAAGGACAGTCCCAGGTGTGGTGCTGGCTGCAAACTTTCCCCATCTTAAACTCAAGGTCCAAAATCCAGATTGTGTGCACAGTGGGATCACCCTTTCTTGGAGAAGAGATTCTCTGCAGACCCCCAGGTACCAGGTTCTCCTCTGTCCCACATCCATCTTCCAGCAGTGGTGGCCAGAAGGAAGCTGGGGGAACCCAGGACACACATTGTATGCTGGAACCTCTTAGCACACTTTCGCTGATTCTGTGTGAGACGCCCACTTTGAACCACAGTCATCAGAAATGACCAGGAGGGCTGGGTGAGGTGGCTCACGCCTATAATTATAGCACTCTGGGAGGCAGGTGGATTGCTTGAGGTCAGGAGTTCAAGACCAGCCTGAGCAAGGGTGAGACCCTATTTCCACTAAGGAAAAAAAAAAAAAAAAAAAGCTAGCCTGGCCTTTCATCAGGCACCTGTAGTCCCAGCTACTTGGGAGGCTGAGGCAGGAGGATCTCTTCAGCCCAGGAGTTTGAAGTTTCCGTGAGCTGTGATGCTACAGTACTCTATCCATGGCAACAGAGTGAGATTCTGTCTCATAAAAAAAAAGAAAAGAAAATGGTGAGATATTCATTGGCTGTGCCCACATCCCAGGTCACACCCACATAGAGAAAGTGTCAATAGGTCAACAGGTGGAGGCCACACAGACCTCCGCCCTCCTCGGGCAAAGGCCTGGATGTGGTGTCTGCTTTAGCTCCTGTAGCTCTTTCCAGGTTTATTTACCTGACTAAGGTAAATGAACATAAATATTTCACAGCAACAAATGCTTTTTACTCATGGTAGAAAGTCTGGTTATATTTGAGGGCTTCTTTATCAAAGATTTTTTTCATCCTTCTTAAAATCCACAAATAAAGGCAGACTATGACTATTCCTTGCTCTCACATATGACATAGAATATATCTGTAGGGGCAAAGACTCTATCAAAATATGCACATAGTATAGGGATTTTGAATGAGAAGAATTGTGCCAAGAATTATTGGAAAATATGGAGATATTTAAAAAACTTTTACAAACTCTCTTCCTTATTTCACAGTATTGATGAGACTTTTCTATTCAGTCTTTTGTTGTCCTAGAGTTACAACCAAACAAGAGATCATGCTAGAAGTCCTGAGTGGAGGTGGGTCATCTCTTCTAAACTCAAGACACAGGACAGACTCCCCTGGGCATGAGGAAGACGTCTTTAGATCCTGAGACAACTATGACCCAGAACTTGACTGGGGAATCCTATAAGGAGCCAGAGATCTTAGAGATGAGTAGTTAGCTAAGTATCTCCAAGATGATCAGCTTCCCTGACTGTTGGGGTTGGAGCACAGAGCTACTTGTCATAACGTGACCATGTGGGTGGAGCCAACGGGCTCTTAGGAAGGATGAGCAGAGAAATGACAACCATGTGTATACATGTATAATCTGTACCACTTTTTCATTTTTCAGTTTCTGTGACAGATAACTGGCTCTTGATGGCTACACGAGACTTTTTTGTGGGTTATGACACGTACAGAATTGAGACAGGGAAAACAGTGGCACAAAGTCTGTGGCAGTGCTCCTGGATCACACGGGTTCCTACATATTCTGGTGAGCAGGAAAATATTAGTGCTAACCTTGTAATATTTGAGAATTACACATGTTAATGGCTATAACCCACACTAGAAATAAGTATAACTTAATCCTAGTATGTAAAAAATAAGAGGTCAAAAATATACCAGACTGTCCCACAGAATGCAAAAGGAAAGACAAGGCTGGGGGTGGTGGCTCGTGCCTGTAATCCTAGCACTCTGGGAAGCTCAGGCAGGTGGATTGCTTGAGATAAGGAATTGGAGACCAGACTGAGCAAGAGTAAGACATGGTCTCTACTAAAAAAGAAGAAGAAAAAAGAATAAATTAGTCAGGGTGTTGTGGCATATACCTATATACCCAGCTACTTCAGAGGCTGAGACAACAGCATAATTTGAGGCCAAGAGAGTTAGGCTGCTGTGAGTTATGACTCCATAGCAGTTTATCCAGGGCGACAGAGTAAGACTCTGTCTCAAGGAAAAAAAAAAGAAGAAGAAGAAAGAAAGACAACAGAGAAGAAGAAGCAGATGGAGAGGAAATAGAAAGCAAGGCCCAGCTGTAATTTTCAATGACGACAACTAAAACTCCAAGTAACAAATCTAGAGATGGCAGCTCTGACCACTGTCTAGTGAGAGGCCTATTAATGCCTTGTTCATCCAATCAGTAAAATGTATATGGTCAACTCCATAAAGAAAACCATTCGGAGGTAAGGGGCAGCAATTGACTGTACCTCATATTTTCTTTTTCAAAATAAAGCCTTTGGCAACAACATGAGAGAAAGATACAAAATAACATACCAAAATGCATACTTCACATTTGAAGTCTCTTGTCTTCATGTGTGAAATAAAATATCAGTCCACCTTGGAAAGGAATATTTACTTAGATCTATAGTAAGCTATGAACAAGTGTGTGTCAGAGATTAGCATACTATTAAACTTTATTGATTAAACCTATTAAACTTTATTAGCACACTTCATCTGAGAATCCACATTCAGATAAACTTTGTGGTCTCTGTTTACACAATCCTGAAAATGTCTGGTAGACAATTCACTGGCCAAAGGGGATACTGTTTTCCACGCCAAGTACCATGAAATGATTGTGCCTATAATTTGTTCTACAACAGTGAGATCCCCCAACACAGTGTCAATGTCACAGTAAGTTTCCAAGGTTATCGTGGGTAAGTGTGAAAGAGGGGTGCAATGGTAGAGTCACTGCGGCTGTTATTGGTGCTGTCTGCTGGATTTAACATTTTAGGTATGAAGGTGAGGTCTACACTTCACGAACAGAACCCAGGCCTTTGAGGGTCCCTAAATATCAGTAGTAAGGGGCAAATAGTGGGAAAACATGCACCCAAAGCACCTGAGGCATGCATCAACCACAGATGAGAGATAAGAAAGGCAGCCATATAGAAAGTAATAATGGAATTCAGCATATAAAAGACAACAAAAGTGACCACCAGCATCAGGACAGTGTAGGTGGCTCTGTTCTCAGCAGGCCTTTTGTGGTGCTGGCTGGTGGTGTGGACATGCTGTAGTCTCTGGCGGTGTCTCTGCAGGAGAACCATCATGGAACCACTGGTCCAGCCCATGAGGCCAATGAACAGGGCGTCTGGGGCTGACCACAGGAAGACTTGGACTGCAGTGCAAGCACAGGATGAGCAGAACCAATTGCCTTGCATGTTGGTGTCATTTGTGTCCTGGGGACCACTGAGTAGCACAGGAATATAGCTATTCCACAAGGAGCTGAATGCCCAGCAGGTGCCACAAGCAGGACCAATGGCCATGGGAGATCCTCCTCTGAGCATCACTGTCCCTGGACTCCTAGAGATAAGAGTGAGGAACCGATAGGTGCTCAGAACACAGGTGGAGCACAGCGTGGTGCTTCGAGCTACTAGGCGGATGTAATAGAGCAGTTTGCACCCAAGGGTAGATAAGGACTTTGTTAGAACAAAGATCACCACTGAATGGGGGATTCCAGTGGAGAGGAGGACCAGGGAGTTTGCCACTGCCAGGTGGGTGAGAATCGTGTGTGTGGGTCTCATCCTAAAGCCGGTCAGGATTGGAGAGATATTATGGAAGAACAGAAGGGCATTGGCCAGAGTCCCGACCACAACCAGGAGAGGAAAGATGGTTTTCATAGCCACTTCCCCTACAGTTCTTAGGATATTGTACTGAGAATGCATGGCAGGAACCGCAAAGCTGGCTGTGCTAGTGACGGCCACACCACTGTTGGGTTCTCATCACCGGCCTTTTTCTCCCTGAAAATGGAGATATTGACATATTCCATGGAATAGGCTCACCTTGGAGAATAATCTCTGTCCCGAATTTCACATTTCACCGTTATTTTGTAATTACTTCTATTCTCACCACACCAAAACTTTGTAGTTTAGGAGCCACGAGTGTCTCCTTCTACAGTGAGGTGACATGAGAAGCATTAACTGAGCATGCACTTTCTACATGTGTAGTGAGGGGACTGGGATAAGCATGCAGAGCTGCGTATTGACAGTTCATAACCTTCCTGGGCACCATATTAATATCTGCATTTGAGACCATGATGTGGAAAAGTAAAAAATCATAGCTCATCCAGCTCCCTGTGAGAGAATTAATTGTCACCTTTTCAGAACTCAACACTCTTTACTAGAATGACTGGACACAGATATTGTTTCTAAATCATCAGCTCTCTGGATCAGAAGATGGCCCTAAAGTGTCCTTGGGTATTAAATGTGGTATGTTGAATGTGCCCAGTGACCAAAAATGATGTCATTAATAATAATTGGACAGAAGTTAGTGTATGAGAAATTGGGTCCTGGACCACTTTCTCTGAGTGGTATAGTCCTCAGCTCACCACAGGTCAACATTGATCCTAAGTCCCACTGGGTGACAGGTTATTTGACATCTCCCTTAGTTTTTGAGTCCCTGTGTTTTCTCTGAGTCTTTCGTGAGTTTTGCATTTTACAAAGGAGAGTCAGACTATGTCCCCCTGCTTAAGTCACCCACAGGCCATTAGAGTGTCACATCAAAGTCTGATCACAGCTCCAGTGGCTGCACAGTTATATTCTGTGGGATCCTGCAGGAAGGTGACCCCTTCTGGTTGAAGGAGTAATGTCTTCCTGAGGCAATAATGCTACTTACTCCTGTAGGATTAGGAGACCCTTCCAACTACCGAGGGAAGGTATGAATTTGCAACAACCCCCCCCCCCCCCAAGTTACCAAAAGTCCTTGCTCTTTGGGAGAATTGGCTAACTCTCATGAAACTGCTGGGCAGACCCAGAGGAAGGAGCACTGTGCAGAGCTTGCCACCACCAACATTGGAGTCACCAGTCCTGGGTCTTGCTCCTGCCTCCCCAGTCCTTGTTGCTGAGACCAGAGACCACCCGGCAGCTGGAAGCCTTTGGGCAGGTTGTGGAGATTCCAACCTCCAAAACCAGAAAGCTCCTACTGTATGTCCAATCAGCCACCTATTAGCTCAGTCCAACTTGGGTTATGTTCTTACCACTCTGCCGCTATTGTCTTCATAAAAAAGTATGTGCTAATGTAATAATTAATACAGTTCATAAGACATTTGTGAACGTACAATGCAGATTTTATATCAGTTCTCCATCACTAGATCACAAGGAGAGGGGCAAAGGTATTGCTCATTCAGGAGTAGAAATACGGTGCCTGTAAGTATTTTCGAATTGTTTCAATTACCTACCACTGCCAAGGATATGGGGAGGCCTAATTAAATGTAAAGGAAGAAGAATGAATCCCCTCTCTTCCACAAACACACTTTCATAACACCTGAATATTAAGTAGAGTTCTCCTCCCTGATTTTTTGTCTCTCTTCTTTGCGCCAGATTACTGATGGATGCAGCTATCGGTTCTTTTCTGTTCACTTAGATATAAGTCTGAGCACACACAGACACATCAACCACACAAAGTCACAACACAAGTGTCCCAGACTCTCTGCAGAAACACTGAGTCAACTGCATTTTGCTCATTGTGACGTGAAAACAGAAATATTGCCCTTACAACATAATGTGCCACAGACTATTTCCCCCTGTGTATTTCTGTTTGTAGATGTTTGTGTTGTCAGTGGCCCTAATTTTATCTGTAGGACACTTAAGTTCTAACAACAACCCTACACTTTATCTGACTTTCCTCTTGTATTCACAGCAAAGCCTAAATGTAGTAGGTCTGAGAAAAGAGCAGACTCTTGTGCACCTGCAGGAGGAGCTCAGGGGCTCTGTCACTCACCTTGGCTGAGAACCCAGAGAAGCCCTGTCCTCCTTTCTCTCATTGTCAGGGTCTCTAGGACACAAGGGTTCACAGAGACCCTCTCCATTTACTGTACCCTGAGACTCCACTGCAGATGACCACCTGCCCCTCAGTACCATAGCCTGGGTGGGGATGCTCAGAGAAAGGAAGGGTGAGCACCTGTTCTGAGCAACATCAGGACACAACAACAGCTATGTGTCCCTCTTTTGCAGGGTGACACACTGTCCCATCAGTGTCCTTGATGTTCTGTGTAGGGGAGCAGAGCACTCACCTGGCTGGTCTTGGCTAAGAGCTCTGTGAAGAGAATTTTTAATCAGGGCTCTCCTGGGGTCCTTGAGTCCATAGTTATAGGGACAGGGATCCTGGGTCTGACCTCCCCACAGAGATCTCATTATCATGTCATCTGTAGCATTGGTGACATTGTCTCCTGGGAGACTTTGGAGAAACTTTTGTGAAGAGCAAAATTTATTCCCAGTGCCTTTCAGCCTCAGTCCCTTTATGGTGATTAAGGACAACTTCTTGCAATTAGTGGGAAGATCCTAATAGCCCTGAACAAGAGGCAGAGAAAGTTCTCTGTGTTCCTGTGGGAGCATCTCAGTTCAGAATCATGTGATCAGGGTAGAGGGGACAGTCATGTGTGGGTCTAGGGCCTCCTGTTCCATATTCCAGGTGGGCACGGTCCTTACCGTCTTTTCACTTTTCTAGAACTGTGCTGACACCCAGGGTCTGTGCACACAGAGCCTCACATGTGACCTGGAGTTGGGTCTTTCCCATGACTTTAAACTCTGCACCTCCTGCTATTTATTACCCACCTTGTGATTAGACAGGAAAATGTACCCTTTGAAGCCTCTCTGTCACAGTACACTTCATGTCTTCCTTACATGGCTGTGACTGTGCTGGGAAGTCATAATTTGCTTTTCTGATTCCTACCATACCTCCCCTCTTCTGTCCTGTGGTCCTCCCGGCTGTCCCCCTTACTCATGCATGGAGGAGGCATTCTTGGTCACATGGGCAGGTGTCAGGCAAAGGCAACGTATAAGTTGAGATAATTTCAATATTCTTTAAAATTACTGGAAAGTGCTATGAAAAGTAATGGAAAATAGGGGCAAATCATGAAGAAATTATTTACAAAGCAGATCACAATGTGGCCCCGAATTATGTGAATGTCTGTCAGGTTTTCAGCATATTCTAAATCCAGGAATTTCAAAACCTTCCTTGATAACATGAAGCCTTACAGTTCCCAAATCCCAGTGCTAAGCATCCTCCTCTCAGCAGATTTGCCCTACCCTGTAGGTCTGGCTCCCCACATATATTGTCCCGGTCCCAGCTGAGCCAGCTACTCTCTCCCTGGTTTTCAAAAGTATGGGGTTTTCTTCTTTGTCAGCAGTAATTTCTATTCAAACATACCAGTCACGCCCTCCTGCAGGAACTGGAGGCCACCTTGCCCCCTCTCAATTCTAAGCCCTCCCCCCACTGGCCTTGCTTGTTCCCTGAGCTTCCTCCTGCCACCTCCTCATGCCCAAGTGGTGTGTGTGGTGTGCAATCTTCACTGTGAGGTCAGTTTGTTTGACTAACAATCTGCCTGACCCTTCTCCTCAGTGTGGGGTGTGGCATGTGGGAACATTTCATTCTATGTAGGGTGGGAGGTCCTAGTTCCCCTGATGGTATAAAAAGGAGATGATCACAGTTTTCATTCACCCAGTTATTTTTAACATAGTATTATATATCCTGTATTCTCTGCTTCACTATTTGAGGAATATGATTGCCATTTTTGTTTTAATTTAGCCCATTATAGGGGTACATACATGTTTGCTACAGAGTTTGTTTTGTTAGATCAGAGTACCATTGAGGCCCCACTACTGGGGGGGGGGGTTGCTGCTCCCACCCAGGGTTTCTCTCTGGCACATTCTCACTTCCTCTAGGCTCCAAATTCCTACCAGGGCCCAATGTTCACCCTTCCTATGCACAAACCTGAACCCAATCTTTCTTTCTTGAAAATTTTTATTGATACATAATAGATTTATATCATCTCAAGACACAAATGATAATTTAGTACATTCAAATGATGTATGGAGATCAAATCCAACCACCTTGAAAATTTGTCTTTTCTCAGCATTAGAACCATTTGTTAGTTCCAAAGACGTCCAACTTTCCCACTCAGAAGATGTCACAGTGGCCTGACACATTGGTGATGTTGTATTGATTGGACCTTGAGGGGAAGCAGGAGCCCCTGTTCAGAGTTACCTAATTACGAACAACACCTTCTGCAACAACCTGGATGGAAGTGGAGACCATTCACCTAAGGGAAGTATCTCAATAATGGAAGAACAAACACCCACATGCTCCACGTAAAACTGGAAATAACTGATGAGCCCACACATGCGCAGAGGGAAGAAGAACTCAGTGGAAATCAAGCAGAGGAGGAGAGAGAAGGGAGGGAATACACCAGCCTAATGGGTGTATGAACACCATTAGGCTGACTAATGGAGTGGCACGGAGTCAGCATTGAGGCACGCTGGGTGCTCAGGGTGCCCTGGTCACCAAGCTTGGACTCAGGGAGAAGAATGGACACAGGGGTTTAGAAGCAGAGATTCTGGTAAATGTGAAGATGTGGAATCTATTCCTAATTTCCCCATAAGTAATGTTTCCCAAATTCACATCCAGGAAAATGCCCACCCGGTGTAGTCTGGGGCTCAGAGGGCAGTCAGGGACACTGTTGGCTGAGAGCTATTGCTTGTTCCTTAAGCTCAGTTTCCAGAATCAATGTGCAGAGGATGTTAGAATCCTCCCTCTGTGGTGCACAGACTCTCTGTAGACACCCACGTCCCACTGTCCCCCTGGCCCCCAACTCCACCTCCCAATAGTGGCAGCTAGAGGAGAACTGGAGGGAGCCCAGGACACAGAGGGCATGGCTGAACCTCTGGGCACACTCTGCCCAGTCCTGGTTGATTCGCCCATACAGCACACTCTTCAGATCATCTGAGATAAGGAGATGCTCCTGGGCTGTGTCCATGTCCATGTTTATGTCCACCGTGGAGAGAAACTGCACAGATTGACAGGTTAGCAGATGTGGGACCACATCACACTGCACCTGCAAAGGCACAAATGTCCACATTTGTTTCTCAGATCTGGTTTCCCTACATCTACATTTTCATATTATTCTGCATGTGTTCTATAGCCACAGTGGACTTAGTAGGAATTTTATCTGTTGTAGCCATTATGTAATTAAATATTTTCTTTCTTTTTTAAAAATTATTTTAAAATTAAATCATAGCTGTGTACATTAATGCGATCATGGGGCACCATACATGGTTTCCCTACATCTACATTTTCATATTATTCTGCATGTGTTCTATAGCCACAGTGGACTTAGTAGGAATTTTATCTGTTGTAGCCATTATGTAATTAAATATTTTCTTTCTTTTTAAAAAATTATTTTAAAATTAAATCATAGCTGTGTACATAAATGCGATCATGGGGCACCATATACTGGTTTTATAGACCGTTTGACACATTTTCATCACACTGGCTAACATAGCCTTCCTGGCATTTCCTTAGTTATTGTGTTAAGACATTTATATTCTACATTTACTAAGTTTCACATGTATCCTTGTAAGATGCACTGTAGGTGTAACCCCACCAATCACCCTCCCTCTGCACATCCTCCTCCCTCCCTCCCCTCCCTCTCCCCCTTCCCCACATTCTTAGGTTATAACTGGGTTATAGCTTTCATATGAGAGCCATAAATCAGTTTCATAGTAGGGCTGAGTACATTGCATACTTTTTGTTCCATTCTTGAGATACTTTACTAAGAAGAATATGTTCCAGCTCCGTCCATGTAAACATGAAAGAGGTAAAGTCTCCATCTTTCTTTAAGGCTGCATAGTATTCCATGGTGTACATATACCACAATTCATTAATTCATTCATGGATTGATGGGCACTTGGGTTTTTTCCATGAATTAACAATTATGAATTGGACTGCAATAAACATTCTGGTACAAATATCTTTGTTATGATGTGATTTCTGGTCCTCTGGGTATATACCTAGTAGAGGAATTATAGGATTGAATGGCAGATCTATTTTTTTTTTAATTAAATCATAGCTGTGTCCATTGATATGATCATGGGGCATCATACACTAGCTTCATATATCGTTTGACACATTTTCATCACACTGGTCAACACAGCCTTCCAGGCATTCTCCCAGTTATTGTGCCAAGATATCTACATTCCACATTTACTAAATTTCACATATGCCCTTTTAAGATGCACCACAGGTGTAATCCCACCAATCCCCCTCCCTCCGCCCACCTCCCCCCTCTCTTCCCTACCTTTCCCCCTTCCCCCTATTCTTAGGTTGTAACTGGGTTATAGCTTTCATGTGAAAGCCATAAATTAGTTTCATAGTAGGGCTGAGTACATTGGATACTTTTTCTTCCATTCTTGAGATACTTTACTAAGAAGAATATG
>CAUYPK010082373.1:0-22451 GCA_963574355.1 Loris lydekkerianus
GGAATATAGATGACCATCCCTTCACCTTGAGTCTATATTTGTCTTTTAATGTAAGATGCGATTCTTGGATGCAGCAGATATCTGGCTTGAGTTTTTGTATCCAGTCAGCCAACCTGTGCCTCTTTAGAGGACAATTTAAACTGTAGCTCAGTCCCTGCCTTTAGGCTGCTTAGTCACTAGGTTACTAGCTCCTGTCGGATCTTTGCTCTGGGACCCTGAGGGAGGAGCTTGCCAGAGCAGTTCTCTCACAATGGCTCCCTGCGGCCCACAGCCAAACACTATTAGGCTCAGCAGCTCAGTCTGGGGCCCTAGACAATGCCCAAAGTTCTCTGCACTCCTGCTCAAGCTCTCCCCAAGGCAGTTCAACTGAGTGCCAAGTCCCAAAACACCAAAACAGTGCACAGGTAAGGCCTTTCCAGTCTGCAGTCTCATTGCTGCTTGTACTTAATGGCTGCTGAAGGGATTAGGTCGACTGAACACACACAACCATTTGCCAGTTTTCCACTGTTTTTGTCTTCCTCTTGGGGTCCAAAAGTCCCTTGCTGACTCCCTGTATCCTCAAAGGGATGATTATAGACAGATCCCACCAGGCAGAGATGCCTGGAGTCTTATCTCCCCAGACTCACCGTGCCCAGTTGCAGGGAAGCTGTTACTTGGCTGCCATCTTGCTCCACCTCCCTAATTTTTTTTTAATTAATTAATTTACTTTTTTTGATGTAGTGTCTAGCTCCGTTGCCCAGGCTAAAGTGCCATGGGCTCAGCGCGGGTCACAGCAACTTCAAACTCCTAGCTCAAGCAATTCTCCTGCTTCAGCCTCCTGAGTAGTTAGGACTGTAGGTCCCCACCCCAGTGCCTGGCTAGCTTTTGTATTTTTCGTAGAGATGGGGGTCTCACTCTTAGGCATGTCTCAAGCTCCTGAGCTCAAGGGATCTATCTACCCACCTTGGCCTCCCAGGGTGCCAGCTGGCCTGATAATTCTTTGCTGTGGGGACTTCCCTGTGTGCTGTGGGGTGGGGTGTTAGGCAGCACCCCCAAGCTCCACCCATTAGCGCCAGTAGCATGTCCCCCTTTCCCCTGTATGACAACCAATAATGTCTGCAGACACTTCAGATGCCCTGGGGGTGGAGTGAGGGAGAATTACCACAGCTGGGAGACCGAGCTGGGTGGCAGATGAGCTGGGAGCCTGGGTGCATCCTGGCTCGACTGCTTAGTGGCAGCTGGATGCGGGCAAGGCACCTGGTTTTTCGCGGCTCGAGTCCCATTTCTGTAAAACAAAGAGGTAGAAGGAGATGGTTCCTAAGGGTCTTCCGGCTTCAATGTCCTGTGCCAGTGTACAGCTGTGGAATTAGCCTTGTCCTTGATCTGGCTATCGTGTTCTACCTCTGGAAGGGCCAGGCATTCATTTCCTTCTTCCGGTCATCTGAGGTCTTGACAGCTTGATTCTCTTTCTTCCCTGTCACCCTGTACTCCCAGGTTTGCCCGACTCGCTGCAACCACGTTTATTAGTCAGGGGATTCCTGTGTACCTCTTCAATGATATAACCCCCACCCCCTTCGTGGTAAGTAACGTTTATCATTTTATAAATGTTATAAATTTTTATAATTTGCTATCACAGGATCAGGGATGAGACTTGGCTGAATTTTACAGTCTTTGGGGCTATTAGGATTGGGCTATTTGCATGACAGAAGAGCTCTTTGGCATTGACAGGCATTCTCTCTCCCCTCCGGGAATGCTTCTCCCACATCCTAGTACCACATCTCTGGTATTCAACTGCAGATTCATCAGAACTAACTTTTTAAAATGTGCATGTTTCCTTTTGCTTGCCTTGTAAGGGTATTTTAGCACATGAGCAAAATGATATTTTGTCCGTTTTTTTTTAATTTGATGTGTAGCTCTTTTTCGTGGTTGTGTCTAAATCTGAATTAACCTCAAACTCTTTTCTTATCATGAATATTATTATTATTATTATTTTTGAGACAGAGTCTCACTTTGTCACCCTTGGTAGAGTGTTGTGGTGTCACAGCTCACAGCAACCTCTAACTCCTGGGCTCTTGCCTCAGCCTCCCAAGTAGCTGGGACTACAGGTGCCCACCACAACACCTGGCTATTTTTGGAGGGAGCGTCTCGATCTTGGCTCAGGCTGGTCTCAAATCCATGAGCTCAGGCAATCCACCTGCCTCAGCCTCCCAGAGTGCTGGGATTACAGACATGAACCACTGCCCCTTGGCCTATCATGAATAGTGTTGATAAGTTGATCCATCTGCTTTTCATACAAATGTTTCATTCTAAATATTTTTCATGGCTGGTGCAGAGTGCATGCCTGGCATCTTTGAGTAAGACTTTTTATCAAACCCTTAATGTAGAAAAATCTAAAGAAAAGCAACGACTGTAGCAGCTGTTGCTTTTGAAAGTAGACCATTTAAGAGCTGGGCCAGCCAGATGCTGAGAACACACGATCAGGATACGGTTTTTCCATCAAGTACCAGCGAGAGTATCACTGCAGAAGTCAGTTTCACTTGTGTTTGCCGTTTCTAGTGCACCAACAGGTACCTGCAACACTTCCCAGACTGTTAATATCCCAGGGGACACTGTACGTCACATTCAAATGTAGTTCATGTTTCACTGGGGTTTTTTGTTTGTTTTTAGAGACAGGATCTTGTTCTGTCACCCAGGCTGGAATGCAGTGGCACAATTACGGCTCACTAACTTCAAATTGTGCTCAAAGGATTCTCCTATCTCAGCCTTCCAACTACCTGGGACTACAGGTGCACACCACTACACCTGGCTAATATTTTTTGTTTTTTGTTTTTTTATATATCTATGGGGTCTTAGTGTGTTGCCCAGGCTAGTCTTGAACTCCTGGCTTCAAGTGATCTTTCTGCTTCAACCTCCAAAAGTGCTGAGATTACAGACTTGAGCCACCATGCCTGACTAATTTTCATTGTTTCACGGAAAAATCACACTGTGTTCAAGCATCCTAATTGTCTTCTGTACCAGATATCAGTAGCCATTATTTTTTATCACAGATTGAATTAAATGAGTGTCTTGCGAGCGTTTCCCTACACTATGGAGCAGTTCTCTTTCCTTTGCTTCAGGACACCTGAGAGATGTGATGTCCTTTCCAAAGGGACAAATGACTACGGTGATTCTTGGTGGGAGGCTGGAGGGGACGAACGGTAGTTGAAATCTCAGGTTGCCTATGTGTAATAAATCTTATTTGCAGCTACAGGGGGATAATCTACCTTCCCCTCCTCCAATTGAGGGCAGTAGTCTTGTAAAGATGGGAGCTCAGTCTACATATAAGGGAGGGGTCCTCAGGCCTGGAGTGAGAGATAAAAAAGCAAGCTGTTAAGAGCATTCTCTGTTTCTCCAATTTTCTTTTCTTTTCTTTTCTTTTTTTTGCAGTTTTTTTTTTTTTTTGGCTGGGGCTGGGTTTGAACCCGCCACCTGGCATATGGGCGGGTTCTACTCCTTTGAGCCACGGGTCCTGCCCTGTTTCTCCAATTTTCTTCTCAACCTTTTCCTTGAAAGCAGTGAGCAAGAGAAAGAAGGCAAAGCAATTGGGAGGAATAAGCTAAATGAGTAAGTTCCTCTACCAAGGGAAAACCTGAAAAGAATGTGGAGGCTGGGCATGGAGGCTCACACTTAATAATTCCAGCACTTTGGGAGGTTTAAGGAGGATCACTTGAGCCCAGGAGTTCAAGACCACGGTGAGCTGTGATCACGCCACTGCACTCCACCTTGGTTACCGAGTGAGGCCCTGTCTACACACACACCAACAGGAAAGTGGAATAGAGGTGCCATTTTTTTGTTTGAAGAGTTTTCTAGCTCTACCAAGCAGAAAACAGGATGAGAAAGAAATTACCCACCTTTCAATTTAGGACATATCCTGGAATTTTGAACAGCCAGTTAGTTCCAAGGGTAATTAAAAGTTTAGTGCTTGGGTGTGGCGCAAAAATAGTGGCTGAGACTTTGTGATATTATTTATTGTGTTTCTTGAAAGGGAACAAGTTGGTACAATGTATACAATATACAATAGACATTGTCAAGATACCTAATGTTCTGTTTGATCTTGTTTCCTGGTGTATTACAGCCCTATACAGTATCACATTTGAAACTTTGTGCTGGAATCATGGTAACTGCCTCTCACAATCCAAAGCAAGATAATGGTTATAAGGTATTTTTATTTATGTCCTTCTATGGGAATCCTATACCATTCCTTTTGGGGGCATACGTAATGGATTCTTTATTTTCATTAACAGAACTTTTCGAACATGTTCCTTGGTTCTCCAGGTCTATTGGGATAATGGAGCTCAGATTATCTCTCCTCACGATAAAGGGATTTCTCAAGCTATTAATGAAAATCTAGAGCCATGGCCTCAAGCTTGGGACGATTCTTTAATTGATAGCAGTCCACTTCTCCACAATCCAAGTGCTTCTATCAATAATGATTATTTTGAAGACCTTAAGAAATATTGTTTCCACAGGTAAATGGATTGTGTCTTTACTGAGTTAGTTATGTTAATGTGATTCAGGCAACTAACTTCTACCAATTTCCATGAATTTTTCCTCTTCCATTGGTGTGTATCTTGTAGCTGCATCTGATTTTAGAGTCTGTAGACTGGGGGTTGGCAAACTTTTCTTAACGGGGGACACAGTAAATATTTTTAGCTTTGCGGGTGGTACAAATTCTTTCTCAATTATTCCACCCTGCTGTTGTAGTGCAAAAGCACCTAGGGATCATATGTCTGTATGTTGTTGAAGTAGTGCAAACACAAAAGCAGGTGGCTGGCTCTGTTGCCTGGGCTGGAGTGCAGTCGCGTCATCTGCAATGTAAACTCCTGGGCTCAACCCATCTTCCCGCATCAGCCTCCTGAGTAGTGAGGGCTACAGGGGCCCACCAGCATGCCTGGCTGATTTTTTTCTATTTTTTGCAGAGACAAGGTCTCTCTATGTTGTCCAGCCAGGTCTGAAACTCCTGGGTTCAAGCTCAGCCTCCCAAAATGTTAGGATGACAGGTGTTAGCCACCACACCCAGTTCATCTTTTGTATTTGTAGAACTTCTTCTTTTATACAGAAAACTATCTTTATTTCTAAATTATTTCCATAATGTTCCTTTAAAAATATGTGATGGATTGTCTCATACATGGATAGATAAAAAATAAAACTTTTTCTTTGCCAAGTAACAATCCTGTTTGGCAAAGTGCCATGATATAGGAACTTAATAAAGAATGACAATAAAGGGTAAGTTCTGGTATATTACCATTTTGTAGATGAGCACATTGTAACAAAGAAGGTTTAAGTAGATAGCCATTGATCACAAAACTTCTAAGTGGCAGAGTTCCAGGATTTAAATTTGGGTCTGACTCCAGAGCATGTTAACCACTAGGCTTTATTGCTTCACATATACCTTTCCCACTTCAAATTGGATCACTGTTTTAATTATTATAGCTTTATAATGTATTTTATTTTATTTTATTTTGAGACAGAGCCTTACTCTGTCGCCCTGGGTAGAATGCACAGCAAACCTCAAACTCTGGGGCTCAAGTGATCCTCTTACCTCAGCCTCCCAAGTAGCTGGGACTATAGGTGTCTGCCACAGCACCAAGCTATTTTTAGAGACGGGGGTCTCACTTGTTTAGGCTGGTCTCCAAGTCCTGAGCTCCATACTGTTTTAATTATTGTAGCTTCATAATGTATTTTAATATGAGAGGTTCTTTTCCCCCCAAATTTTTCCTCGCTTATCTTGCATATTTATTTTACTAGATGCACTTTATTTCCAAGAGTATGTTTATTTTAAACCACTGTTGTCTGAGAGAAGACCTTGTTTGTATATTCATTTCCAAAAGATATGGATAATAACCTAAGAGTCTGTCAGTCAAGAGAGAGCATTCGAAGTTTTTCAAACCTTATGTTTACTTTTCTATAACTTCTTTTAATTTTGATGTTTATTGTCATTCTTTATTAAGTTCCTATATCATGGCACTTTGCCAAACAGGATTGTTACTTGGCAAAGAAAAATTTTTATTTTTTATCTATCCATGTATGAGACAATCCATCACATATTTTTAAAGGAACATTATGGAAATAATTTTCATTCTTTCTGAAGTTCAGAAAGAATCTATGGAGCCCTGAAGCTGGCACAGCCCAGCTGTGTCTCTGCTCTGTGGGCACCTGCTGGGCCAGTTGTGAGTCTTATGCTGGGACCCGAGGTTAGTCATTGTACCCTACTCTAGAGGTGAAAACTGTCCCATAGAACAAAATCTGTAAATATGATTTGGTGGGAATAACTACAGAGTAAAATGTAAAACTTGAGTATGTTGGAAGGGGGGATATGTATATTTGAGAGAGAATGGATAAATTTTCTTTTTCTAAGAGGAGTTAGAGAGATATTCACTTGAATCATACATTCTTATTACATCAGTTTCTTCCATTCTTACAGCTCTGGTTCTTTAATATTTTGGAAACCTCCCAAGTTTGGAAGGCTGTGTTTCTATCTTTTATCATTTTCTTTTCTTTTCTTTTTTGTTTTTGAGACAGAGTCTCACTTTGTCATCCTTGATAGAGTGCTGTAGTGTCACAGCTCACAGCAACCTCAAACTCTTGGGCTTAAGCAATTCTCTTGCCTCAGCCTCCCGACCACTTGGGACTACAGACACCCGCCACAACGCCCGGCTACTTTTTTTTTTTTTTTTTGGTTGCAGTTGTCATTGTTGTTTAGCAGGCCTGGGCTGGGTTCAAACCTGTCAGCCCCAATGTATGTGGCCGGCATCCTACTCACTGAGCTATGGCCACCGCCTCTTTTGTCATTTTCTATGGTGTATCTGATTCTAGGAGCGTGAACAGGGAGACCAAGGTGAAGTTTGTGCACACCTCTGTCCACGGAGTGGGTCATAACTTTGTGCAGTCGGCTTTCAAGGCTTTTGACCTTGTTCCTCCTGAGGCTGTTCCCGAACAGAAAGATCCTGATCCTGAGTTTCCAACAGTGAAATACCCGAATCCTGAAGAGGGAAAAGGTGTTTTGGTAACCACGTTTTTTAAAAACTCTGAAATCTACCTTTTATATTCAAAACTGTTAATGTCAAGTAAAATAAATTTCTATGTGCTAAAGAAAAACTAATTTCATTGTTGGAAATAAGTTTATTGGTTGATTGTTGATTTCTTAAAGGAGTTTTCAAAGTAGACATCCTAACATAAGGATATAAGAGCTGAAATATAAATGGCACTTTAAATTTAATTAATTTAGGCTGGGCCTAGTGGCTCTTGCCTGTAATCCTAGCACTGTGAGTTGCTGGTGCTCAGGAGTTGGAGACTAGCCTGAGCAAGAGGGAGACCCTGTCTCTAAAAATAGCTAGTGTTATGGTGGGTGCCTATAGGCCCATATACTTGGGAAAGTTGAGGCAAGAGGATCTGAGCCCAAGAGCTTGAGGTTGCTGTGAGCTGTGACACCACAGCACTCTGACGAGGGTGACAAGTGAGATTGTCTCAAAAAAATAAAATAAAATAAAATAATTAATTTAATTTTGGTTTAATTTACTGTGCTTCCTTAATGCCAAAAAGAAACAGTAATAGAGGGTGGTGCCTGTGGCTCAAAGGAGTAGGGCGCCGGCCCCATATACCAGAGGTGGCAGGTTCAAACCCAGCCTCGGCCAAAAACTGCAAAAAAAAGAAAGAAACAGTAATAGAATGGCATTTTATCATACTGTGATTTCAATTCCTCAATTGTCATTTTTCTGACATGAAGAAGTATTATTTACCTTCTGGTTCCTATCACATTTTTAAAGGTTGGGTAATAGTGATATGCAGAAAGGTAGTTTGTTGGGGTTTGTTTCTGAGGTTGACCACACAGCAATGCCTAGACATTATCCAGTGGCACGTTTACTGTCCCCTGTGCCACAGGTCACACATGGATCCTCTCATTATCTGATCTCTGACTTAAGGAACTAATATGCAACCAACCAAGACCAGCTCCAGAAATAAAATTCAGCCTGCCTTTGGGGAAAGTACTCAGTTCTAAAGAACTGAGTGTTGTTTTTTTTTGAGACAGAGCCTCAAGCTGTCGCCCTAGGCAGAGTGCCGTGGCATCACAGCTCACAGCAACTCCAACTCCTTGGCTCAGGTGAGTCTTCTGCCTCTGCCTCCCAAGTAGCTGGGACTACAGGCGCCCGCCACAACGCCCAGCTATTTTTTGGTTGCAGCCGTCATTGTTTGGCGGGCCCGGGCTGGAATCAAACCTGCCAGCTCAGGTGTATGTGGCTGGCACCTTAGCCGCTTGAACCACAGGTGCCAAGCCAAAACTGAGTGTTTTTAAAGACTATCATATACTTGCTTCTTGACTTCAGTAATCTTTTATTTTTATACTCTTTTTCAGACTTTATCTTTTGCTTTGGCGGACAAGACCAAGGCCAAAATTATTTTAGCGAATGACCCAGATGCTGATAGACTTGCTGTGGCAGAAAAGCAAGACAGGTAAATTAACTGTGGTTACCTGCAGTATAGAAAATATAAAGGATGACATTGTCAGCGGCAAAGTGTTCCTGGGTCCCTGGACCTTCGTGGAAACGTTTCCCATGTATTTTGCAAATGATCATCTCATTGAAGCTTCTGTGGAATCTTCCAATGCAGAGTGAGGTACTGACCTCATTGGTCAAGGTAGGGGTGTCACACAATTGGCAAGCAGAAGGGAGAGTAAGTCAACCCAGTGTGTATTTGGAATCGAAGTTACTATTTATGATCTTGCCTTAATTTATAACTGATTTTAACTAATGTTTCAGGGCCTAAGAAGAGCAAATTACTTTGGTGCTGGCTTTGAAGTTCAGTATTTGCTCATGGGTTTGGTAAAAAGCTAAACCTTCAAGGAATTGGTGAATTTAGTTTGGGCAGACCAGAGAGAAATACTGTTGCAGCAGTGTTTAAGACAAGTCGGATCACAGAATTTGCACAAGGGAAGCTATGGGGGGAAAGTTGAAAGGTAGGCAGGATCCAAGCAATTTGGGGTGTCAAACAGCCTATGTGATGTTTGGGGGACAATGGAGTACTGCTGAAGGGACAGAGGTTTAGATTATGTTAAAAACAAGTTCAGTTCTATATTGGTGTTTAGAAAATTAGGCTAAGCTGATACGTGATGACATGTGAGGTTTACTGCTAGTCCTCTGGACCACAGACAGGAACAGATGTCACACATTTGTTCTCTGGTGTTTGTTTTAGGACCAAGTTTGATCTTAAGGAATACTCAGCACCTCTCAGAATCAGCAAGACTGACCAGTCTAAAAGTTGAGATATCAAAATTTATTTTATACATGGGGGAATTGTACTAGCATATTTCTGTTACATTTAAAACCAAAACCTTAGCCAAAGATGAGAATAAAAGCATTATGTGTCACCTATAGCATCCTTATTATTATTATTCTTTTTTGTAGAGACAGAGTCTCACTTTATCACCCTCTGTAGAGTGATGTGGCATCACAGCTCACAGCAACCTCCAACTCCTGGGCTTAGGCGATTCTCTTGCCTCAGCCTCCCCAGTAGCTGGGACTACAGGTGCCCGCCACATGCCTGGCTATTTTTTTGTTGTAGTTCGGCCAGGGCTGGGTTTGAACCTGCCACCCTGGGTATATGGGGCCGACGCCCTACCCACTGAGCCACTGCCTGTGACATCCTTATTTTATAAAAGACTTTTCAGACAGGCTATATCTGTGTCTGGGCAACCTGGTGATACATAGTAGCCACTCAGTGTTTATGAAGTGGCAGTTACATTCGTGACCAATTATTTAAAGATGATGAATAACAAGAACAGACTGGCAGAAGATCCTTGAAGCCTTCTTTCCTTAATTACCCATTATCCTATCCCAGTGACTTCCAGTGTCTTTCTTAAGATCACAGAAATGAACAGTTGTGTGTGTGTGTGTGTTTTTTCTTTCAGCAATGAATGGAGAGTGTTTTCTGGCAATGAGTTGGGGGCCCTCCTGGGCTGGTGGCTCTTTACTTCTTGGAAAGAAAAGAACCAGGACCGCAGTGCCCTGAAAGACACATACATGTTATCCAGCACCGTCTCCTCCAAAATCCTGCGGGCCATCGCCTTAAAGGAGGGTTTTCACTTTGAGGTGAGGTGTTGGTGGCCTTGCTGTTTTCTGTTCATTTGCTCTGTAGAAGGTGTAAGGCACTGCTTAATTCTTCTGGATTATCCCTCAGGAAACATTAACTGGCTTTAAGTGGATGGGAAACAGAGCCAAGCAGCTAATAGACCAGGGGAAAACCGTCTTATTTGCCTTCGAAGAAGCTATAGGTAAGAAAATGCGGATCATAAAATCAGTTAATATACAGAATGTATGTAAATGAGAAAAAGGCTTGGATTTGGGTTTAAAAGATCCACAGTGCAACAGAAACACTCCAGTTACTTTGCTCACAAACTGACATCTCAGATTTCTTTTTTAGCAAAAGGAAATATCTTGGGACACCATTGTAAGAAGGACTTCACCTAACAAATGCAAACAGGGTAACCTAATTCAGCGAACCCGAAACAATCAATAAAAATAAAGAAATCATAAAATTATTACAAAAAGAAATAGCTTCCAAATAATCAAGCCATTAATGTCAGAATCCTTTGCCCAGGTGACAGTAACACCACGCCGGGCAGAGTGACTGAAAAACCCTTGTCTGAAACTGTCGACATAAATGAGCAGGAAGGGAAGCTAGCTACAGAAATTTGAAATGCACGTTTGTGCCCTGAGTTTTTTTAGCTATTAATTTAGTAAAAATTAATATGCATTAAATTTACTTATATTCATCTGTATATTCCCTGCAGCACGCCTGATTTAGCTCATTGCATAAAGTAGACCAGCTCAGTTTGCTTATTGTCAGATTTGTCTTCCTATAGCTTTTTAGTGTTTTTTCTTTTTCAGGACATAAAAGGGTAAGTTTCTTCTATATTAGAGAGAGGGAAGAGAGGAGTGAGAGAGGAGAAAACGGGGGTAGGAAGAGAAAAGGAATAAGAGAGTGGCATGGCACCTCAAAAGAAAGCAAAGGAGAATGGCCACCACTTTTTAGTTGTTTTGTGTTTGTTTTTTGAGACAGTCTCACCTTGTCGCCCTCAGTAGAGTGCTGTAGCGTCACAGCTCACAGCAACCTCAAACTCTTAGGCTTAAGCGATTCTCTTGCCTCAGCCTCCCGAGCAGTTGGGACCACAGGTGCCCGCCACAATGCTCGGCTATTTTTGTTGCAGTTTGGCCAGGGCCGGATTTGAACCCGTCACTCTCAGTACATGGGGTTGGCGCCCTACCTACTGAGCCACAGGCACCGCCCCAACTTTTTAGTTTTTTAATAAAAGGTTTTCTTACAGTTGTTTATCAAATATTAATTGCATATCTATTACTCAGTGACTCTGGAAGAAATGGGTGAAACTGACCTTAGCCCACAGCAGCTTTTGCAGACCCAGTTAAGTAACCACACAAGAGTGTAAGCCAGGTGTGGAGATGAATAATGTCGCTAATAAGAACTGTTGGGATGCAGGGATGAGATACGCAGTATATTGAATAGAACAACTGGAAAGAATTGCATGTGAGCTGGAGAGACTTGAAACAAATCTAGTCAGTGAGTCCCATTTGGCCCGGAGCGAAAACCTTTTTTACAAGTTCTTCAACAGATACTTCTGGAAGGCCTTTTACATGTGTGTGGTAGGCCCTCGGCTACATTCTTTAGTGTAAGGTGATGGAGGAGAAGCTTACATACACTCAACAGAGTACACCTCTGATACGCAGTGGCCAGGATGCACGCGCAGGGGTTAGACACAGTACCGTACAGGATGTCTCTCCTGAGGGTGCACATGTGACGTGTGTTTTGCAGGGTATATGTGCTGCCCTTTCGTTCTGGACAAAGATGGAGTCAGCGCCGCTGTCATCAGCGCAGAGTTGACCAGCTTTCTAGCAGTCAAGAATGTATCTCTATCTCAGCAGCTGAAGGCCATCTACATGGAGTAAGTTGCCACTGACTCTTTGATTGAAGGGATTTTTTAAGACATTCTATTACATTCTTGTGCATAAGGCGCTAATATTCTTTCTAATGCTTTGACTTTGGTGATGAGTTATGTTTTGAAGACTAAGAGATCACCTCTTCCTTCTAATCAACACTTAGTAGTAATTACCATTCTCAATTGCATTAATTCTTAACAAGTGAGAACATCAGTTGCAGAAATGACTAATTGAAGAATGTGATTTTAAGTGTTTAATGTCCAAAAAAATGCCATGTATTTGTAATAAATATGTCTATTCAGGCTTTGTAGCTGTCACTCAGCTCTGCCTGTGTAACACAAAACCCTCCAGAGACTGCAAAAATCAGTAAGTGTGATGGGGTTGTGTTCCAATAAAACTTTAATTTACAAATGCAGGCAGAAGTCTGGGCTGTCATTTTGTTATGATATCAATACCAAGCGCTAACCAATTATGCCACAGGAGCTGGGCTGTCATTTTGTGATCCAGGGGTAGATGGTTGGATCTCTTTTTTAATGCTGACTTATTCCTTTGAAGTTATGGCTATTTGTTCCATTTATTTTAGAATACACTGGTTGATACACATGTCCTATGTTCCTTCTCTGGAATTAGTTTTTCCTAATGCTGCACAAATTCATATTTCTTTTTTTTTTGTAGGTATGGCTATCATATTACCAAAGCTTCCTATTTTATCTGCCATGATCAAGACATCATTAAAAAATTATTTGATAACCTCAGAAACTATGATGGAAAAAACAATTATCCAAAAACTTGTGGCAAATTTGCTGTTTCTGCCATTAGGGACCTCACCACTGGCTATGATGATAGCCAGCCTGATAAAAAAGCTGTGAGTAATGTTTATTCTTATCAGCTGAGCTCTTTTTCTGTTGCCCTCTGAAAAAATAATTTGAATAAGTTAACTTATTTATTTATTTATTTATTTATTATTATTATTTTTTTTTTTGTAGAGACAGAGTCTCACTTTTGCCCTCAGTAGAGTGCCATGGCATCACAGCTCACAGCAACCTCTGACTCTTGGGCTTAGGTGATTCTCTTGCCTCAGCCTCCTGAGTAGCTGGGACTACAGGCACCTGCCACAACACCCAGCTATTTTTTTGTTGCAGTTTGGCTGGGGCCGGGTTCGAACCTGCCACCCTTGGTATATGGGGCTGGCGCCCTACTCACTGAGCCACAGGCGCCACCCAAGTTAACTTATTTAATTGTATAATTACTTGAAACTGATTTTAGGCATTTAGGCACGATGATAAATAAGCTATGGAAGTCCATGCAAGGGCCAGATGTGGGGGCTCAGACCTGTAATTCCCACACTCTGGAAGGCCAAGGTGGGTAGATCTTGTTGGTGCTCAGGAGTTCAAGACCAGCTTAAGCAAAGCGAGACCCCATTCTGCTAAAAATAGAAAAGCTAGCCAGACGTGGTGGCAGGTGCCTGTTAGTCCCAGCTACTCTGGAGGTGGAGGCAAGAGGACCTGTTGAGCCCAAGAATTTGAGGTTGCTATGGCCATGATATCGTAGTAATCTACCCAGAACAACTGAGTGTCCTATATGTGTGTGTGTGTGTTGTGTGTATGTATATGTGTGTGGAAAGTTAAAATCATGAGCTAGAATTAAAAGAGATGTTACTGGTTATCTAAGCCAACACTTGTCATTTAACACCTTGGGAAATCAGTACACAGAAGTGCAGAACTTGCCTGTCTGTGTTCCCACAGCGTGCTGGTGATGGTCCAGAAAGAATCTGGGTTTTTTGACACAGGGTCCAGCTTTTTCTCCTTATCATCAGTTCTCACTGTGGAGAGAGGATGTCACCTAGAAGGCTGGTTCCAGCAGAGGGCTGGCACCCAGCCCGGGAGATTCTGATTGAGCAGGGCTGGGTGGGTGCCAAGCGTTTGCATTTCTGACAAGTTCCCATGTGTTGCTGCTGCAGCTGATCCTCACTTTGAGAACCTACTGGGTGGCTCACTCTGGGAGGCCAAGGTGGGTGAATCCCTTGAGCTCAGGAGTTGAGACCAGCATGAGCTAGAGCAAGACCCAGTCTCTACTTAAAATAGAAAAACTAGTCGAGTATTATGGTGGGCACCTATAGTCCCAGCTACTTGGGAGGCTGAGGCAAGAGGATGGCTTGAACCCAAGTGTTGGAGGTTGGTGTTAGTAGGAGGCCATGGCACTCTACCTAGGGCTACTGAGACTCTGTCCCCCGCCCCACTCCCCATCCCCAGAAAAGGAGAGAGAACCCATTTGCTTTCTAGTTAGTTTTACCCCAACTTGTGGTCCTTAAGGCCACATATAGATCATTTGACGCCTATTTTGTTTATCTATAGTGTCGAATGTTGCAAAAAGCATGCGTGGACCTCATCAGCTTTCTTTCTTTCTTTAATTATTTACTTTTTAGCAGGAACTCAACTTTATTGCGTCAAGCAACCGCTTATATAGAGCGTGGGAAAGGGGCGGGGAAAGAAGGCGGGGGATGAGGTGCGTGACAGGGTTGGGCCAATGGCATGGTACCACGTTGGCTGCATCTAGGTAGAGGCAGTTTCAGGCTGGGCCTTGCTGAGTCGTTGCTAACCGGAAGTAGCTCGACGGATCTACTTCTAGTCAGGCTCAGGAAGTTGCACCAGGCCTCAGGCACATGGCAGGGCCCAAAAATTCCCTCTTTTGTTTTTTGTATGGTGGATAAACATAGCCCCTGTCTTAGGTTGCCTGCTCTTGCAGTTTCAGTCTTACGTGTCATGGGCTGATCAGCTTTCTTTAGTGTTTGTATATTTAATGTGCGGCACAAGAAAACTCTTATTCTTCCAATATGTGGCAGAAAAGAAAAACACTACCCTCCTAGCAATGTTTAAGTGTACAATACATTGTTATTAACTATAGTTACTATGTAGTACTATAGACCTCTTGAACTTATTCCTCCTAGTTTATCCAACTGAAACTTTGTATCCTTTAACCAACATCTTTCCAGGTTCTTCCCCCACCACCTCGTCCCCCACCCTGCTAACCACCATTCTTTTTTACATTCCACAGTGCATAATAAAAATTATGCGGTATTTGCTTTTCTGTGTTTGGCTTATTCTCTGGACTTAATGTCCTCTTCATTTATCCGTGGGGGTCATAAATGACAGGATTGTCACCTTCTTTAAGGCTGAATTTGTTTCATTGTGCTCATTTGCCACATTTTCATAAATGATTATTATCATTTGGTATTTCATTCATATGGGGTACATATGATTTTCTGATTTCCTAAAAAATGTTCTTCTTTTCTAACCAGTATATTTGGCATTTATTTTCCCGTTTATGCTGGGGGGAAAAGATTAGTTAGGCCAGAGGAGTAGATGCTACTATTTAAATTTGTAACATGTGTAAATTCCTAGGTTCTTCCTACTAGTAAGAGCAGCCAGATGATCACCTTTACCTTTGCTAATGGAGGTGTGGCCACCATACGAACCAGCGGGACGGAGCCCAAAATAAAATACTATGCAGAACTGTGTGCCCCTCCTGGAAACAGGTACGACATGGGTGGCAGCTGGCATGATTTTTATTCCTCACATGTCCTGACTGGTTATTCAAATGCTAAGTGAAACGTTTCATCTTTCACTGTATAGTTTAATTAGAAATACTGTTTCAGAACCTGCGGCAATCCTGTCGTATTAACAGCTGCTGTGGGCAGACAGTGATAAGAGGGTTTACTTTTTAATGACTTCTGTCCTAACTTCCTTTGAAATTCCTAAGTTTAGTAAGAGTAATACTTTTCATTGGTGGCTAGCATCAGTGAGTTTTTCTCTTTTTTTCAGACTGCGGGCTTTCTCTGTCTCTGATAAAGTACGTTAAAATCCATTCCACATGCATTAAACAATGAGCCCCCATTGTAAAAAGTCTGTGTGAAGTCCCAGGGAGCATAAGGGATCTCATTGGAAACAATCCTTGCTGCCAAAGAGCCAGCGGCTAGGAGCTTCAGGTCATGTTTCTGTAACTGTGGTAAAGAGTTTGAGTTGGGGGCGGCGCCTATGGCTCAATGAGTAGGCCACTGGCCCCATTTACTGAGGGTGGTGAGTTCGAACTCAGCCCTGGCCAAACTGCAACAAAAAACATAGCCGCCTGTAGTCCCAGCTTCTCAGGAGGCTGAGGCAAGAGAATTGCCTAAGCCCAGGAGTTGTAGGTTGCTGTGAGCTGTGATGCCATGGTACTCTACCGAGGGTGACAAAGTGAGACTCTGTCTTTGAAAAAAAAAAAAAAAGTTTGAGTTGGTCACTCTTCAGCAACCTTAACATTTTGAACTTTCACAGTCTCAGTCCATGTATTTAGCTCGTGTAAATATGAGATTGCACGTCTATCTGAAAATATCTAATGCTCAGTTAGCCAATACTTCCCTATTCAGAATACAGGTAGAAATCAGAAAAAAAATGTTTTTAAAGGTGAATTAAGCCAGTGCTGTCCAAGAGAAAATACAAGTCACAAAATTTTCTACTTGTCATAGTTTAAGAATGAAAAGAAACAGGTGAGATTAATTTCAATACTATATATTACTAACCTAGTTTATCTAAAATTATTACATGTAATCCGTGTAAAAGATTATTTTATTTATTTATTTATTTATTTTTGAGACAGAGTCTTACTATGTTGCCCTCAGTAGAGTGCTGTAGCATCACAGCTCACAGCAACCTCAAACTCTTGGACTTAAGAGATTCTTTTGCCTCAGTCTCTCAAGCAGCTGGGATTATAGGCACCTGCCACAATGCCCAGCTATTTTTCGTTGCAGTTGTCATTGTTGTTTAGCTGGTGCAGGTCGGGTTTGAACCCGCCAACTTCGCTGTATGTGGCTGGCACTGTAACCACTGTGCTATGGCGCCAGGCTGATGTAAATGATTATTAATGAGATATTTTAATTCTTTGTTTTCCACAGGAAAAAAAAAAAACAGACTTCTAAGTCCCCCCAGATCCATTTCATATTTTATACTTATGGGATTTCTCATTTGAATGCTAAATTTGTATTAGAAATACTTGACTGTATTTAGAGTTTATAAAATTTTGAGTAGAAAAAAGGTTTTGATACCCAAGGTGTTCCAAACATACTTAAGTTTCCCAGTAACTGAAGCAAGTGTCAGTTTTTAAATTTGAATTTTAATGAACTAAACATTAATACAATTTGAAATTCATTTCCCCAGTACCATTAGCCACATTTCAAGTGCTCAGTAGTGGCTAATGGTTGCTGTAACAGACAGCTCCAGTCTAGGGAATTGTGACATCATAGAAAGACAAAAGCTTTGCTCATAGAGAAGGTTTTCCAGGCAGGAGCAGTGGCTCGTACCTGTAACCGTAACACTTTGGAAGGCTGAGGTGGAAGAATCTCTGAGCCCAGGAGTTTGAGACAGCCGGGGCAATATAGACAGACTACGTGTCTAAACAAAATAATAATTTCAAAAATCAGCCAGCTGATTTCAAAATCAGCTACTTGGGAGGCTAAGGTGGGAGGATTGCCTGAGCCCAGGCATTTGAGGTTGCAATGAGCTACGATCGTACCACTGAACACCAGCCTGGATGACAGAGTGAGACCTCATCGCTACAAAAAATTATTTTAAATGAAAGCAAAGTTTTTCCAGACTTATGAAACGAATTTTGAATTATATGGTTATAAAAGTAGAGGAATTGCTAAACTAGTAGCTGATTAAGTGGAACACATTAGAAGAAGGGGGAAAGAATTAACAGTGAAACTGTCCTCAGGCAAGGAGAGACGACTGCTGATAGCAAAGAAGGAAATGCAAAGCGAAACAAAACTAAACACGGGGACACAGGAAGTTCACCAGGCCGGGAGTTTATCGTAAGGGAAACAGCATTCCGCACCCAAATAATGTGCCCTGAATCTTTTCTTTTGAATGGTAGCACCAGTCCAATAGTCAAAGTCTTGATTGTGGCTCTCAAACATCAAGATGTTTAATGAAAATACACTGTAGAACCTCTGTCAGTTGACCACCCAAGGGACTGTAACAAACTGGTCAGCATACAGAGCTGATCCACATAAGGAAGTGGCCTACATACGTGCATGTGATGCATGTCCAGTCGTTGAAAATTAGGTCACTTAAAGAGGTGGTCAGTGTAGGGATGGGTCGACTATGGAGCTTCTACTGTATTTAAGAAGTCGTGGGGCTCAGTGCCTGTAGTGCAGTGGTTACAGCACCAGCCACATACAGCAAGACCGGTGGGTTTGACCCCGGCCAGGCCAGCTAAACAATGACAGCTGCAACAAAAAGTAGCTGGGCATTGTGGCAGATGCCTGTAGTCCCAGCTACTTTGGAGACTAAGGCAAGAGAATCGCTCAAGCTCAAGAGTTTGAGGTTGCTGTGAGCTGTGATGCTACGGCACTCTACCCAGGGGGACATAGTGAGACTCTTTTTTCAAAAAAAAAAAAAAAAAAAAAAAGATCATAGGACTATATTTTACTGTGCATTCCCGTTCAAAATCTCTGTGCTTAAAGGGCAAAAACTCAACTATTAAGCAAACATAGAAAACAGCTCATTTTCTAAAAATCCTGGATTAAGGACATTTTGTTGCAATGTTATACGAGTATCATATGTCTATGCATATTAAATAATATCCTGTTTGCTACTGTATTGAGTAAGATTTTCCATAGACATATCTTTGTAATTCTCATTCTCACTTAGGGTTTTCATATTTCTGTGTCTTATTCTTTTAAAAACAAATGCATACTGGTCCAATTCAAGGATCTGTTTTATCTGTACCTTTGTCCTTTTATTAGCCTGTAAACATGTGTCTTAATATTTCAGAAAAACTTCCTTTATAATAATAGTACTACTTAATGTTTAAGCCTCTATGGCAGCAGTTCTGAACCTGTGGGTCACGACCCCTGTGTAACAATGAAAATACATCAACAGCATTAGGAAGGTTGAGAACCTATGGTATTTAAATTTTTAACATGGTTTATTAAGGGCATTTAAATTTATTCATTTATTCATTTATTTTTGAAACAGTCTCAAGCTGTCACCTTGGGTAGAGTGCCTTGGCATCACAGCTCACAGCAACCTCAAACTCCTGGGCTTAAGTGATTCTCTTGCCTCAGCCTCCCAAGTAGCTGAGACTATAGGTGTCTGCCACAATGCCTGGCTTTTTTTTTTTTTTGGCAGTTTTTGGCTGGGGCCAGGTTTGAACCTGCCATTTCCAGTGTATGGGACCGGCACCCTACTCCTTTGAGCCACAGGTGCCGCCCATGCCTGGCTATTTTTGTTGTTGTTGTTGTTGTTGCAATTGTCATTGTTGTTTTAGCAGGCCCAGGCTGGATTTGAACACCCCCACCCCGCCAGCCTCAGTGTATGTGGCCGGCACCCTACCCACTGAGCTATGGACACTGCCATTAAATTTAAATATTATGTTATGATTGCCAAAAAACCTTTGAAACACTGTCTTTTTATTATATTCATTGAACTGTTGTTCCCATTTATTAAATTGGACCCTAGGCACTATGTTGGTTCATACTAGCAGGGCTTCTTAAGCAAGGCACCAGCATCCTTGATGTGCTAATAGCAATAAAGTTATGACTAATATTTCCTTATTTTCTAATAAGCTTAAATGTTCTTACTATATTTTATATTATAGATTTCATTTTTTTCATAGAATTGCATGACTTACTAATCATTTAAAATAGAAAATCCTTTCCAAGTACGTGTTGTTTAAAAAAAAATTTTTTTTTTTGGTTGGAGATAGGCCTCATTTTGACCAATTTTTTATTTTGAAAAACTTTAAACCTACAGAAACATTGAAATAATATTGCCGTGAATGACCCACATGCTCTTCCCTTAGACCAGGGGTTAGCAAACTTTTTCTGTAAAGAACCAATTAGTAAATATCCTAGGGTGTGAAGACCATATGGTTTTTGTAGCCCCTGCGCAGCTCTGCTGTTATAGGCAGAAGGCAGCCATGTGCATAAAGGGACGGACTGGGGGTGTTCCAGGAAAACTTGTTTACATGAGCCAGTGTGTTGACCTCAACCCAGGCTCAGAAACTGGTAACATTTTGCCGTATTTGCTACCTCTCACCAGATATATTGTGTGGGTTTTTTTTTTTTTGAACCATTTGGAAGATGTTATGATACTTTACTCCTGATATTTCAGTATTTATCTCTTGAAAACAAAGACACTCTCTTAACATCTTAACGCTATTAGATAATTGTATCAGGCAAGGTTCCAACAGGCCAACAGAACCAATAGGATGCATTTATTAAGAGATTTATTGCAAGGAATTGGCTCCTACAATGGATTATGGAGACTGGCCCAGCAAATTGAAAAACCACAGGGCTGATAGGGCAGGTTGTCCAAAAGGGCAGCCTGGAATTCTCAGGCTTGAGTTGAGGTTGGTAGTCTGCAGGTCAAAGTCTTTAGGAAAACCTCAATTCTTCTCCTAATGCCTTTCCACCTTTCCACTAGAATCCAGCCCATCTGAATGGTCTAGAATAATCTCATTTACTTACACACAACTAATTATAGACATTAATTACATCTATAAAATACGTTCACACCTACACCAAGCTTAGTGTTTGAGGAACTGAGGACTCAAGCCTAGCAAAATTGACACATAGGTTCAAACTTGCCCCAAAGTCCCCCAAATGGCTGTTTTTCTCCCAGTTCAGAATCAAATCAAAAACACTGCATTGCATTTAGTTGTTATTTAGCTAAAATGGCTTTTTGTGATGGTTAGAGAAAAATAAGTGCCTAATTATACATGATACTGGGCTGTTGGTTTCTCTAATAACATCTACCTAGATTTAAACTTTTCAGGAACAAAGATTCCTAACCCTGGTTAAAATTATCATAGGCTGTGCCTGTTTTTTAAAAATTTTATAAAATAGTCTCAAACTTTAAGAAATGGAACAGTTCCTGAGTAAGGTTGAGACTAGTAAGACAAAACGTTGGTTTTAGAAATTATCGTACCCTTGATTCTCTTTTTTTTTTTTTTTTTTAAGAGACAGAGTCTCACTTTGTCACCCTCAGTAGAGTGCTGTGGCATCATAGCTTACAGCAACCTCCAGCTCTTGGGTTTAGGTAGCAATTCTCTTGCCTCAGCCTCCCAAGTAGCTGGAACTACAGTGCCCGCCACAACACCCGGCTATTTTTTGTTGCAGTTTGGTTGGGGCCAGGTTCAAACCCGCACCCCTCAGTATATGGGGTCGGCACCCTACTCACTGAGCCACAGATGCTGCCCTGTACTGTACCCTTAATTCTTATATAGGAGTCCTGATTTATTTTTTTTACACATTAGAAATGCAGTGTCAGAAATACATCATTATGTAAATACATGGTATATACATCCATGTCATGATAAAAACAAATTTGAATAATAAATAAGTTAGTAATTAATATCATAAATTCACTGACTTTTAGTTTTTTTTTTTGAGACAGAGCTTCAAGCTTTCAGCCTGGGTAGAGTGCCGTTACATCACAGCTCACAGCAACCTCCAACTCCTGGGCTCAAGCAATTCTCCTGTCTCAGCCTCCCAAGTAGCTGGGACTACAGGCACCCGTCACAACGCCTGGCTATTTATTTTTGGTTGCAGCTGTGTTCGTTGTTTGGCGGAACTGGGCTGGATTCAAACCCGCCAGCTCAGGTGTATGTGGCTGGCGCCTTAGCCGCTTGAGCCACAGGCGCAGAGCCTGATTTTTAGTTTTAAGTATATATTTTTTAAAAATAATTACTAGCTTTCCTGCCTCCCTGAGAACTGTTATTTTCTTCAGGGCAGATTTATGGAAAAGGAAAAAAATAATGGTGTAATTTATATATATTTATGAAGAATATCTTGTATGTTGCCAATAGGGACAAAATAATTACAATGATAGCTATATTTATTGAGGTCTTTGGGCCAGATTCTGTGCTAATTGCTTTATGTAATTTAGCTCAATACATACAGCATCTCTCTTGAGATGGTGAAGTCTTTATCCCAGTTTTACAAATGAGGAATCTAGGCCTTAGAGAGGCTAAACCATTTGCCTAAAGGCACATAGCTGCTAACTAATAGGACTGGAATGAATAATTGGAATAAAAGGGATTGCTTTTTTAGTTATTACAACATTAAAATGATCTGATTATACGAATTGCCACTTCTATTAAATAAATTTTGCACATATTAAAAATAGTTGAGTGTACAGTAATGGTAAATATGAAGCATTCAGTTTTTTAAACTCAGCTTTTCAGTGTTAAGTACTCACAGTAACTAACACTGGGCTACATAAGCCGCTGGAAACCTGTTTAACTGCAAGTCAGTTTTATCTATTATTTATCTTTCTACTGTTCATATAAATGGGGGTTTCCCACATCCTTGAAAACTTGATTTTCTTAGAGGCTCTGTCTCCCTGGATTCTTTTTTTTTTTTTTTTTTTTAAGAGACAGAGTCTTACTTTGTCACCCTTGGTAGAGTGCTATGGCGTCACAGCTCACAGCAACCTCCAGCTCTTG
>CAUYPK010082378.1:0-16541 GCA_963574355.1 Loris lydekkerianus
GATCAATAAAATAAGAGATCTGTTGGGAGTTTAGGATGGCTTCCTAGATTCCACTCCCCAAGCTCCTGGGGTGCTGAGAGAGAACTTATCTACACAGACAAAACTCTAAATGTGAAATAAAACAAAGTTTCTCTTCCTGGCCCCTCACCTGGCTCCCCTAAGCCTGAAAGGCAGACCCTGCAGAACAGATTCAGGCTCAGACAGGTGGCCCTGACTCACCTGCTCCTATGGCAGAGAAGCCAGCAGGGCACTAACTGGCCACACAGACGTGGGAAGTGCCAGAGCTCTGACGACTGAAATCGAGTGACAAGACTTGACCTCAAATGTCTACATACAATAACTAATAAAATGCCATGAGCTACGTTGAACAGCTTGATGAGTATATTTCAGGTTGTATGTGAAACCAGGACATTATATCCCTTGATTGTACTAATGTACACAGCTATGATTTAACAAAAGAAGAAAAAAAAAGAAAATTGGAATTATTTCTCATAGACATGAGAAAGACATTTTTTTTTCTGGGTCAAAATATTTGAAAGTGCCTCTACCAGGGCAATTCTTCCATGGTCTTAAATAACGGGCTGATCCTCTCATGGTCAACTGTTCATGCCTTCTAAGTGGGTGCTCTTAAAGACTGTCATTGGAGGCTAGTAACACACATTTTCAAGTCTAATTTGAATCTGTACTCCTCTCACCTAAGTCATTTTACAACTAGATTGTATTCAACTAATTTACTTCTTTATTTTTATTTATTTATTTTTTTAGAAAGAGTGTCACTCTGTTGCCGTGGGTAGAGTGCCATGGCATTATCATAGCTTACAGCAACCTCAAAATCTGGGCTTAAACGATCCTCCTGCCTCAGCCTCTTGAGTAGGTGGGACTACAGGTGCCTGCCACTGTGCCCAGCTAGTTTTCTATTTTTCTCTTTTTAGTACAGATGGGGTCTCTTGCTCAGGCTGTTCCTGAGCCCTTAAGCTCACGGGATCCTCCTTCCTCAGCCTCTCAGAGTGCAGGGATTATAGTCAAGAGCCACTGCACCCAGCCTGGGACATTTTTCTTATTTCTCCCTCATTTGAAATAACTACTGGGCCTAAGCAGGGAACAAAAGACATACAGTACTGCAGCATCACTGCTGGCCAGCACAGAAGGGCCCCCAGCACCCTGGGGCGTTTTGGTGTGCCAGAGGGCTTTGGGACTCATCTTGTAAGTAACAGCATTTCTAGGGAGGTAATTTACACATGAGATGGAGTATCCTCTTGTGGCCTCTATGTTAAAAATAGCCATTGTCTATCGCAAGTGTCAATGTCAACCAAGGCAACATCATGAGCAGAATAAAAGCTTGGCTTCCTGAAAATCTCAGGTCTAGAAATCAATATGAGGAGAATGGTAGTAACATGAGAGCAAGAGAGAGAGACAGAGCAGCTATCATCTGCTTATCCATCTATTTTCCTATCACCTATGTATTCACATATGTGTATTCACATATGTAGAACATGTTCTTACAGGCACAAACATAGAAATGTGTGTATATTTGTATGTTTGTCTGAGTGTATGTATATATTTGATACCTGGTTATGGGAAAACTTTGGGAGAAACTCTGAACATTTTTTTAAAATGTTAAGGGCCATGTTCTAATTTTCTTGGACTGAAATTCTGGTGTTTTCTTCCTCTGCAGATTTTTTTTTTTTTTTTTTTTTTGAGACAGAGTCTCAGTCAGTCACTCTGAGTAGAGTGCTGAGCTAGCATCATGGCTCACAGCAGGCTCAAAGTCTTGGATTGCTCAAGCAATCCTCCTGCCTCAGCCTCCTGAGTAGTTGGGACTATAGATGCCCAACACACCCCACTATTCCCCTGTAGATTTTATACTGTGCTTTCACCCTCAGCCCTTAATTCTGTATAGCTGGTCCTTTCCTTGATATCCAAACAGTGAAAACATCAAACTACTTTCAACTCAAGTTGATTTGACACAAATTTCTATATTTGAAACAAATTTAAAAACTCATCTTCCCCAGAATTGCTTTATCCCCCTGGTGTCAGACCTGTGACTTAGTAAGCCAAAGGATTAATCAGATTTAGTGTGAATTGGAAGCCAGAAAGCTGATACGCCCTTGACGATGGTGGGAGACGTGGACCCTAGGCCACATGCCACGTAAAGTCTGATGGGGTCCATTCGACTGTCTGCACTTAGAAGACAACACACTGGAGGCCACACACCACATAAACTAAAGCCACACAAGCAGCAAAAGCACACATATGTTTATTTTACATGACATTGTGTGACGATTACATGACAGGACGTTTTCATTTACAAAGTTTATGCTGGGGAACCACTAAATCAGTTTCCACCAAAATAAATCTCATCGTGTTTAAAGTAAGTTTACAATTTTATGCTGGGATGTGGGTTGGACACCCTTCGAGCACTGTGGGGAAAGGTGGGGAGCAGACAGCAGTGTCCAGAGTAAACAAGGTCTGCTTCTCGAACAGCAATTCATCTGCTCGTCCTTTTATTCCTTCACTGTACATGCATATGCTCATTTGAGAGCACCAATTACCTTCAAAATGAAGTACTTCTGAGAGGTTTATGCAGAACGATAAAGGCAGGGAAAATGCATGAGAAATTATCCATGTTCTCAAGGCACTTACAGCATAGTCAGAAAAGGGCACAAAAACAGTGCAAGGCAGAATAGGACAGGCATATGAGGAGGTATCGTGGGAATTAAGAATAAAGAAAGAACGATGGAGACACCAGCAAGGACTTCACGAAAGGCTGAGCTCCCCAACATGGCCTTGCAGGGTAGACGGGATCTACGCAGGAGAGGAGACGGAGATGTCTCATTTGGAAGGAAAAATTTAGGGAGACAAGGCGGTGGGAGGATGTAAGCTGCATCCAGGGCAATTGGATTGGAACAGAGTGATCCTTTAAGGAAAGAAAGGGAAATAGAAGTCAGACATAAATCCGACAGAACCAGAACACCTGCCCGAGACACGTAGGAAGCCCCACTCATGCTCTCCTAGGCACACATGCTCGCTAGGCCGACGCTCCCCTGGAGCAGAATTTCAGCCATTTGTTTCTGAGTAGCGTATAAATGCTGTGAAAGTGAATTATATGATATGGTATTAGGGTATTTTCCAGTTCACGCTGGGCATTCTGTCCTGTCCACAGCTCGTCCCACACAGGCACTGCTTCCAAGGCGTGATCATGATGGCTGCTGGGATAACAGCACCATCTAGTGTGTCCCAGTGTCATCTGAGGTTCAAGGACTTCTGATCTGTTTCTAGTGCTATCAGACAGAATAATCATAAAGGCATTCTAAAGAACCTGTTTTTGTCTTTAAAACATGTAGTTTAATAGATAAAAATGTTGTGATTTATGGTGTATCTGCAGATTCTCCCTGAGAGAAAATGAGTCTATCTCACCGGGAAATGAGATGAGGAAATTATAAAAAGTAGTTTGTCATTTTCCTAGTTTGCTAAATCTGGCATCTACAATGTAATAATAATTCATTTTCTATGGAAGAAAAATGATAATTTTATTTCTAAGTACACTTTTTAACATCTGAATTAAATAATGTGTATATCCTTACATATTAAACATCAATGACTCCCCCATTCAATTATATGACATAAAACTTAACATAAAAGCTGTAAGGATTTATCTATGTTAGTCATTAGGATACAAAGACAAAACCTTTAGCCATATAATAAACCAACACTGGAGAATAATCACATCACTCAACACACAAGAGAATCTTAATCGTGTTTGTCCCTGCCGCTGCCAGAAGGCAAAAAGAGGAATGAAAAAAAAAGAGTAACCAGGACACAGACTGAGGAGGAAGAAAGAAGAGAAAGCACAGAAGGGTGATAGGAATTCAGGAAGGAAAGAACGAAAGCCACACCTTTCATATGCATTGCACGTTTCCCTGGAGAATTTTAAATTTCAGCATCAAACCTGCAGTCCCCACATATTGAACTAAACCAATAATCTCCTTATGTAGAATCATTAAAAATGTAACAAAATAACCAAAAAGATTGTGCCTAAGCAATAGAGATTGCGTCTGGTCTCTGAGGAGCATTGCCCATGACCCACCCAGACAGCGTTTAAAGAGAGAACACGGCTTGTGCTGGGCTGGCCCAGCAATCAAGCCCTCTCCTATTTAACTTTTTGTCTGTTGATACTTCTGAAAAGAGCTGATACTAGCTCAAAAGAAAGCAAATCCAGTATTTCCTGATAGGAACATTTCATGCAGAGAACATGTGGGCAGAATGTTAACAAAGGGCAAGGTTATGGAGACTGTGCTTCTCACGGCTTGGTACATTGGTGCTTTCAGAGCACTGCGATGAACAACAGCGTGCCCTCCAGTCTGATTAAGTGGCCACCCCGCAGGCCAGGCCTTGGCTTAGTTATGCCCCCCATGGCCTTGTCTGTCATAGGCTGAATTAGCTAGGAGAAAATGTGCTTTAAATTTCACAAAATACAGTACTTTTTTTTTCTTTTTGAGGTGAGGCAGAATCTTCCTCTGTCACCCAGAGAGCTGTGGGCTCAGCTTAACCCAAAGCAACCTCAAACTCCTGGGCTCAAGCAATCATTCTGCCTCAGCCTTCCAAGTAGCTGGGCCTACAACTGCCTGCCACCATGCCCAAGTAGCATTTCTACTTTTACTAGAGACAGGGTCTGTTCTTGCTCAGACTGGTCTTGAACTCCTGAGCCCAAAGATCCTCCTTGCCTCTGCTTCCCAAGTGCTATGATTACAGATGTGAGCCACCACGCCGGAGCTACACAGCCTTTATTTATTCCTGAAATCCCAGTGACCTATAACTTTCTGATGTTGGTATTATCTGCTGTCAAGCCAAGAGTCCGTCCAGATTAGGATTGAATGAAAACAATGTAACCCATTTGTGTACATGGGCTTGGACCTCAGTGACTGTCCCATTCCCATTTCATTTGATCTGTCTTGACAAGCAACCTGATTCCAATGGTTACATTATTTTAGTCCTTCTAAATAACCTTAAAAACACAGCCTTGGTTTAAAAGTTTCCACAAGACTTGGTATGGAGTTCACTAAAGCTCAAACCCATGTTCACTCAAAGGCTGCCTCCTGTAGGTTTTTATTGTTATTTTGTTTTATTTTAAATATAAGGGAAGGGAGAACAGGAGGAGGAGGAAAATTATGTGAGTAATTCAAGAGCAGCAAATCAGTGCTGTTATGTTACTGAGTTCCTGAGTTCTTTAACGAGCAAAGCACCTTAATCAAATCATGAATTACCACTTCACTACTGTTACTTTGTGCCCACAGTTATGTACAAGGGGTGCCAAAAAATGTATATGCATTTTAAGTGATCTTGTTGGAAGTAAAATCAACCATTCCCCAAAACTGTATGAATTGCAGGTGAAATAGATGTGCATAGTACATCTTGGTACACTTGACCAGAGATGGTACCTTTGATTCAACTTCCAAAAGTAATACATAGACAACAGCGCTTAAAATGTGTATGCATTTTTGGGGCATGCTCTGTCTATGTTAATGAGATAGCATAGATTTCACTAAGGATTATTTGGTTGGTAATTTGAACTCTATGAAGAATTATTTGCATAGGGTAATATTATAATCATTAATAAAATATTTAAGAGTATTTTTAAAATTTGTCAAATCATTTTTTACTGTGAAATACATAGCCCCTATTGCTAAACATCTTCCCCAAATTAGTGCCTTTAATCATTTATTTTTAAATAACAATTATAATTATATATCAATAAGTACAGAAAGCAGCACATCCATCAAATCAGGTTAAGCAAAATAGCCTCAAATAACTTTATAATCAAAACTGAATATGATCCCATTTTTTATCCAGAATTAATTATATGCAGGCAGGCTTTCCATGAGCTGCAAGATTGCATTCCTGAGACAGAGCTAAACTTCCAAACAGACATTTAGTACAAGACAACACTTAAAATTATCAGTTATCTTGTGATACTCCAGGGTTAAAGAGAATGTATATCCTTTAAGAAAATTGGTCTTCCTATTTATATGACAGTAAATTTGGCCTCAGATTCAAAATCTGTCTGCAGCTCCTGATTCCAAAGAGCACTTGGCAATCACAAACTTGACAATTCCAAGTGCACTCTATTATAATAGTATATTTCAGCCTAACCCAAACCAAAAGTTCCCATGTAAACTTAAATTTATGTTTTTTCTCCTGATCTCATCTTCAGAGAGCAATTATGTTTGAGCAAGAATTATTATAATACATCTACTTTGTAAAAGGCGTTCATACATGATAAAATATAGCCTTCCACAGAAATTAGGCACAACATTTAACATATTTCTCTGACAGAGAGATACTCTTATTCATATCTCACGTAATACAATCTTGAACCAATTTCCTAATAGGACCTGTGTTTAAGGAAAAGGTGACCAAAAGCCAGTAAGTTTGAAGTGTTGGAAACACCAACCTATTTAAGATATTCACCAGTAATTGACGAGAGCAAAGATTCATTCTTTATTAAAAATGAAGACCTTTATTTAGTAAACTAGGCTTTTAATTTAAAGATGAATAAGGACATATTCAAATATCAGTGGTAATAATTTGATGTCTCAAGGTAATTTATTTTCAGAAAATTAACATGAAATAAATTTTTAAAAAATGTGTTAACCAGCAACTTTCAGTGGGTCACCATGCTGAGGTTAGGAGAATACTAAAATCAGCAGAACAAGGCATCTCTCAAACTTTCTTCATGTAAAGGAATTTTTTTTTTTTAATCCTTTGATCTATAACCTTTTTAAAAAGATGCTCAGTAAGTTCCTAAATGATCCATGACCTTTTCAACAAACAAAAAGTTCAATTCATTCTTCGATGCCATTCAAAATTTGAAAATAAATCACATTTTTGTAATCACAAATGTAAATAAATCACAAATCTATAAGAGGTAGTATTTTACAACTTTGAAAAAAATTAAGTAAACTTTATTGAGGTATAAATTATATGCAGTAAGCTTTACACATAAGTGTAATTTGATTACTTTTGACAACCATACAATGACTATGCCATTCAAGGTACAGAATATTTTCATCACCACCAAAGGTTCTCCGAATATTCCTTTGCAATCAACCTACTCCATCCCCTGCCTAGGCAACCACTAGTCTGACCTGTCTGCACAGATTAGTTTAGCCTGTTCTAAACTATCATATAAGAAATGGGGCAACCAAATTCTTGAACTCATCCTACAAAAACTGCTGCATACCACATTGCTAAGCTCACTACAGTCCCCAGATGGTCAAGAGAAGGGCTTCCAAGGTGACCATAGTGATATTCCACAATGAGGTGTGTAGCACTATTTCTAGGAGGAGTTACTGAACTTAATTGTCCAACTTCATACATTTATCACTATCTTATTCTCTTTTGTTCTGAAATTCACCAAATAAAATATTAGAAGGATGTGGAAAGAAGAGAAAATACTTCATACTGGAAGAATATAAAAAAATAATAAGAATCTAGTATTCGAGACAGTTTCTGTTATGAATAAATGAGTAGGGAGTTTGTACATTAATCTTCACATAGCAGGAAGACATTGAAAACTTTTTGGTTTGAAAATGTTTTGATCTGCCTTTCGGCTAGAGACGCCATCTTCCAGTTATTCACCAAAATGACAAACACAAAGGGAAAGAGGAGAGGCACCCGGTACATCTTCTCTAGGCCTTTTAGAACACAGAGAGTTGTTCCTTTGGCCACATATATGTGACTCTACAAGAAAGGTGATATTGTAGACATCAAGGGAATGGGTACTGTTCAAAAAAGCGTGCCACACAAATGTTACCATAGCAAAACTGGAAGAGTCTACAGTGTTACCCAGCATGCTGTTGGCATTGTTGTAAACAAACAAGTTAAGGACAAGATTCTTGTCAAGAGGTTTGATATTCATATTGGGCATATTAAGCACCCTAAGAGCCAAGATGGCTTCCTAAAGATGCATGAAGGAAAATGATCAGAAAAAGAAGGAAGCCAAAGAGAAAGGTGCCTGGGTTCAACTGTTCCAGTGCCAGCCTTCTCCACCCAGAGAAGCACACTGTGAGAACCAACAGAAAGAAGCCTGAGCTTCTGGAACCCATTCCCTATGAATTCATGGCATAATAAGTGTACAGCATAGCACACAGGAGAACCAAGAGAGCCAATGGACCAGGAACATAAGGTGCTGGAACCCATTCCCCATGAATTCATGGCACAATAGGCACAGCAAGCTTTGTCACATTCAGTGGAAAGGTGCCTCCCTGAGATGCTGGAACCTTTTCCCTATGAATTCATGGCATAATAGATATTAAAAATAAAAGATTACTGTTAAAAAAAGGAAAACATTTTTACCTGAATGAATATTAATATGTTATAAGTGAATATAAAACTTTCAATGACTCAGAATTATCTAATCTATCATAAATATTTAGCACCACTCTATGGCTATTTAATCTTAGAACAGTATAAACATAGCATATTTCATAGCCATCAGTAATTACTATTTTTTCCTTAAATTATTATAAATTAAAGGAAATTCTGGCTCATTGAAAACAAAATTAAAATCCAGAGAAAAGCTATAAACAAAATAAGTTTACTCACTTTAAAACTTAGCCGTTGTTCTAACAGGTGAAAAATTTAGATAGATTATTATTTCTTTACTAGAGATCAAACTCAAGCCGGGATGATGAGTGCAGAGTGATCCTCCTTCAGAAGAAAGACACAGCAGTTAAAACAGGCAAGCTGGCTTCCAAGCTGGGCTCTGTCTTCAGTGAGTGTGTCTCAGTATTTTATATGTAAATTAAGTAGTTGGACTGAATATTTTCTATGGTCCCTTGCTGCTTGGAAATTGTGTAGTTTTGGAAACCTACTTGCTAATGTTTTGGTAAAAGTTTCCAAGTAATTTTCTTTAAATACTGAAAAGTTATATGGGCTACAAAGACTCTTTTGCCACCTATCAGTATTCATATTTTCTTTTTAAAATTCATGTATGGCCTTGGTGGTTTATACCTATAATCCTAACACTCTGGGAGGCTGAGGTGGGAGGATGCCTTGAGCTCAGGAGTTCAAGACCAGCCTAAGAAAAAGTGAGACCCAGTCTTTACTAAAAACAGAAAAACTAGCCAGCATGGTAGTGGGCACCTGTAGTCCACTACTCGGGAAACTAAGACAGGAGGATTGCTTGAGCTCAGGAGTTTGAGATTGCTGTGAGCTACGATGATGCCATGGCACTCCACTCAGGGTGACAGAGTAGACTCTGTCTCAAAAAAAAAAAAAAAAACCCAGAAGTTAGAATCCAGTACAGTACTAATGTGTAAATACCTGTGGCCTCATTTCTGTGTGTTCAGCTCTATGCTTAGGACTCCACACACATTTATCTCATGCAGTCCCGGGAAGTACATTCTGCTTTCTGTGCCTGATTCACACATGAGATAACTAAAGATGAGAGAAGTTAATGAGCTTGCAGACCACATAGCTAGTAATTGCAGAGCTGGACTGAAGTCAGGTCTGATTCCAGAGCAGGGCACAGCTCTTCACCTTGCCTGGATGACCATACCTCTTCCGGCCTGAGTGACTTGAAGAATGACGATCTGATTTCCTTTCCAAGAAAGGAATAGATGAAGGAAAGTGAATATGCCAAACATATTTCCCTTAAATATTGAAAATATATGTATAGGCTCAGTGAGCAGTAAGTTTGGTTCAGGGCTAAAATAGAGTGCACTGAATTACTCTCATAAAGATTGTTGTGGAAATCACAGCCAATGTACATCACCAAGGAATGACCAGGTGCCCATAGAGCTGGGGGAAGATGCCCAAGGACTTATTTTGTTCCAGAAATGCACAAAGGACAGTGTTTCTGAGAAGGAAGAAGGGGAAGGAGTATCCAGAGAACACAGCTCTTTCCAGAAGAGAGCCTGGAAAGAAAGATTTTTTTTTTTTTGGTAGGGGGACATTTCAAAAAGCATAGTTTCAAATATCAAAGAGAAACCACACTGGAGCAGAGCTGAGAAATGTTTGTTGCACTTGCATTCTGGGGATCTTTATTGACTTTTAAGAAAGACGGTGCAGGAAAAGGGAGGGAGAAATGGCAGGTGAGGAGGTGTAGTAGATTCGACATACAGATTCTTCCCTGGCCATGTGTTCATATCTTCCCCCACTTCCATAGTGGGAATACTGCAGTGTCCAAAGCCACAGCTACACCCTCTCAGGGAGGCCGGACATCCTGCCAGGGCAAAAGGCACTTTGCTCTTCTGTCTCTGTTCAAAGCCTAAAAGAACTTCCCAGCCTTGTAGTTAAGGAGAAAGATTTCTTCTCACTCCGCATGTTTTATTCCTAGGGGGGCACATGCCATTAATGGAGCCTACCTCTAGCTTATTTCTGCCCCTTTGCTAAACCAAACACAACCTAAGCCAAGTGTCCTGTCTGGTTGATGAATTGGGGAGGTAAATCAGGCTCATTCAGTTAGCTGCTCTTGACATTCATCTCTTTGGGGCCCAGCCTTGGGGCAGAAAGGGCACCGTCACAACTGCTTTCTGCAGGCATGTCCCCCATCACTGTGCAATTTTAAGGAACAATCTTGAAGACACCAACATGTGGTGTGTTTGGCTGAAGATGCTGAGAAATCAGATGCAAAAAGCAAAACTACTGGGATACATGGGGAGACTCGTAATTTGGCATCTCCGCCACATTTTGCTGCAGACTGTTTTGAGGTTTGTGATGGTTCATGACGAACCAGGTTTTAAATGTTGTGGCACAGGCCAGCACCATAAAGACTCGGGGCACAGGGCATTTTAATCTGGGTTGGGCCCGTGAATGCGGATTACAAGTGCACTTCTCTATGGGAAGGCAACTTGCTATGGAAGTACGTCTGGAAGGCCCTTGACAAAGATGCCTGCGGCACAGGCAGCTCAGAGCTTGTTGCTTCTTGACCCTGAAATACACGGGCATATGTTCTGCAGACAGTGAAAACTGTGACAGATGTTGGTGGCTGCGAGGTCTTAATGGTCAAGGGCACCTGAGGCAAGAATTAAGTTATAAAGGGAACTGGAGATTTTCTGCAAATTTACAGACCTTGATAAAGTTGCATTTAAACTACAAAGCCACTGAGTCTTAAGTGGGCTAGAGAGCACTTCCCACATCCTCTCTTTATCAGGGGTCCTCAAACTTTTTAAATAAGGGGCAAGTTCACTGTCCCTCAGACCGTTGGAGGGCCAGACTATAGTTAAAAAAAAACAAACTATGAACAAATTCCTATGCACACTGCACATATCTTATTTTGAAGTAAAAAAACAAAACGGGAACAAATCCAATCACAGCACGACATGTGGCCCGCGGGCCGTAGTTTGAGGACCTTTGCTTTGGAGTGTTAGCACCAGGCTTTGGGAGGAAGGCATGGATCAGCAATTAACAGCTCCAGTTGTTGTCTCTACTCAGGGCTGAGAAAAGGATTGTGGATCTATGTGGCTTGTTCACAGACTCAAATACAAACTACTCAGAGAAAAACTGTGTTTCAAGGTGAGATGGTTATTGCAGGGAGGGCTTCCATTGGTTTCACTTACCATGAGGGAAACTGACTGAGAAACTTAGAAATCCACAAGCACAGAGAAGACAGTGTCCCAACAAGCACATGGAAGAGATTTGGGGCCTCACCATACATCACCCAGGGAGCACCGACTTCAGAAGGATCCATAATGCCATGGCATCAGCATAGCTCACGGCAACCTCAAACTCCTGGGCTCAAGTGATCCTCCTGCCTCAGCCTCCTGAGTAGCTGGGACTACAGGTGCCCAATACAACACCCAGCTAGTTTTTCTATTTTTAGTAGAGACAGGGTCTCACTCTTACTCAGCCTGATATGGAACTCCTGAGCTCAAGGGATCCTCCTGCCTCAGCCTCCCAGAGTGCTGAGATTACAAGTGAGCCACCACGCCCAGCCACATCTATGCTAGTTTCATCTCAGGGTTATGTTGCAAATGTTTTTCTAGTTGAAAAACATATGGGGATAAGATTAAAAACCATCCCTAAAAAGCCTGTTTCTTAGGTGTAAGCAATCCTATAACAAGAGACAGTGATAGGAGCCTCCATGGCACAGGATTAAAAATACCTTCTACAAGACACTTGATAGCTCTGTGACCAGACAGTGCTCGTGCCCACACAGCACTGAAGTGGCAGAATGCAAGAAGGACGTGGAAATGAAGAAGCTATACATTGTGGATTTTCCTCCCAGAGACCACAGGTGAGCTGAACTAAACATCTACTGAGATTTCCCTGCAGTACGTTTAAGCAAATAAATCATACATTCTGCTTAATTTGTACTGACCTACCATGGAATCCTGGTGAGAATAAAAATTAAATTTTTTTGCCATCACCTTTTTTGCAAGCCAATCCCCAAGATGGCCCTGAGCCAGAACCCACCAGAAAAAAAGTGCTCCTAGATTCCCAAGACACAGACAGCGAGAGAGAAGTATGTTTGTTGTTTCCAGCTGCTAAGATTTGAGGTGATTTGAGTAAGAGATTGTTAATCTGCCTTCTTTCACTTAGAAATAACTAAGTCTTTTAACTCATATTAAATAATGGCTTCAGGAATTTTTACCTGGGAAAACTGTCCTAGGATCTGAGGATTTCTTTTTTCTTAAAAGTCAATGTATGCACAGTGTGGTTACAATGCTGTGTGTCTCATGAACACTTCGGATTCTAAAAAGAGAAGAGATGTATCAGATACCTTGTGCAGCCCCCCATTGCTAATTTGACTGGCTTAAAAAAATAAAAAAATCAATAAAATAAAGTAATAAAATGTGTGAGGTCCTGAAGAAATAGTACCCATTCTCGTGTATCTAGATGATTAAGAAAATCTCTAATATAGACAGAGCAGAATACAAAGGTAAGTGTTCCCTTTTCTCACTTCTGACTTACATTGTCAGAAACATAAATGATTTTTCCTGTGAAGTTGACAGCAGGAGAGAGCCTGTACTGCAATTGTCTGGCATTTTATCATTGTAGCGTTTTTACATTTTATTATGTTTCTTGACATTGCAATTAACCGTCACGGTGGCGTCAGGGATAAGTTAGAGTGGGGAGCCTGCTTGGATGTAATTTGAGATGTGAAAGAGAGTTTGCAGTCCGTTTTGAACCTTAAATACAGCAGCCCTGGGTGGGCGTAGAAGACTCACTTCAGAGCCTTTTCAGGGCAAAACGTGCCTTTCCCACCAGAGGTTCCAAGGGCACACAAAGGGAAGAGTGAGTCATCCTTGAGAGGGTGAGGAATGGCTTCGGACATGTATGTGGGAACCAGCCCCATCTCTGCTGCTGAGCTCCCAGAGGCTCAGAAGCTAAGCCAGAGAGGGGCAGGAGAATGTTCCTAGGAAATGTGGAAAGTCTCTCTCTCTGAGGCTGTAAAACCTGCCCTTTCTCTGTCCCTGTACTCTATTCTCTGGAGTAATTTATCTGGTGGACAAACATCCAAAGAAAGAACTGGGTGCCACAGTCCTCTGGAGAGCTGATGGCTCTGGGAACAGGTTTCACTGCTGCTCCTGGGGGCAGGCTCTCCCTGCCCCTGGCGGCCCAGTGACTGGATGCGTAAATGTTTATGAAGCTCGTTTAGCTCTAACTAGTTAGCCTTCATCAATTAAAAGTGACAGCAACATTTTGATCTTCCATCTTCTTACTCTTCATCTTAGCTCTTGATTTGTTCAGAACCTGAACTAGAAGAAAGGTATTGTTATCGCCTCAGGGAAACCCACTTCTATCAAAATTCAAATACCTGAAAGGATTTAGTCTGAATTATCCAAAGGTAATGATATAAAATTTCCTTTTAACTATAAATTTTTATCTTGATCAATTTGATAAGTGATTCATGTGTTGATAAGCTACCCTGCACCCCTGGAATATGTATTTTCCTTGCTTATGTGATGAGAAATTAACATGAGAAAGGGTCTAATTAAGAACCATATCTATCCTGGGCTCAAAAATTGGAGTTTTGGAGCCAGATAGACGTGAGTTGTAATCCCAGATCTGGCAAATCACTCAACCCCATTGAGGGCTGTTTCTTCACCCATTTTTTCATCTTCATCTGTGTAATGAGGAGTAGCAGCTACTTGGAGGGTTAATCTGTGGATCATATAATGTGTGCCAAGGCAAACACGGTGTCTGACATCAGTGGGGCCCTAATACAAGGGAGCTGTTATTATTATATCCTGAAGTCTATTTTGTTTTACCATATAATAATTCATTAGGTGCAAAATCTCACACTGTATTTTATCCAGAGGATTTTTACATCATAAAGGAATTTCCTTAAGATATTTTTATTCCTATGAACAATTTTTTGGCCAAGCTTACAATTATTGAGTATGTTACTTTAGGCAAGTGTCAGGCCATCTTCGCTCCTACTTTAAATTCACAATGTGCCATTATAAAGCAATTTAAACATTTTTGTCAGCTTTCACTACTTAATTCGTATGAATTTTGCATCTAGGGGCAAAGTGAGGTCAAGGAATAAAAGTCCCCGTGGATACTGCTGTAACAAATCTTTTAATACTCTTAATATTAGATTTGCTTGCAGAATATCCATGGTAGACTTTAATACATTCTAGCTTTGTTGCCTTAGAAAAAATGTTTCTTATTTTAGCCCTTAAGGAATTTTGGGGGATACTCTTTCTTGGTTAAATTATCCCATTCACTGAGTTGTCCACTGTTGAGAGATCCAGTTTAGAAAATGGAAGTTTAATATAATAACTTTAAGTGTCTAAACTTGATCTCTTTCCCAGCACTTACATCTAGCACTGCTGAGCTATAAAAGAATCCTCCCTCCTGTCTTGTGCTCAAGGGGACTCTATTAGGCCCAGCTCTCCAAGTGGCCCACAGATACTCTGGGAGAATCTTTCCTTGGCTTCCTGCACTTGCACTGTCTGATTTTATAGACTTCAATTTTCAAATTTCCTAGCTTCTTGTGAACTTTCTGTTTCCCTTTGTTCTGGGCCCCAAGTCCTCAGGCAACACAAATTACTCTCCAGGCTGGTTACATAGGCCTCCAGGGCCACGTTCCAGTGGACGGAAACCCCCCATACAGTTACTTAATGAAAGAAGGTTTTCTATATATATATATATTTCTATATATATAACTTCAGTAGAATGCAATACTGTTAAAAAGGACAATAGATTTTTTTTTGTGTGTGTGACAGAGACAGAGGCTCACTCTGTCACCCTGGGTAGAGTGCTGTGGCATCATAGCTAACAGCAACTTCAAACACTTGGGCTCAAGTGATCCTCCTGCCTCAGCCTCTTGAATAGCTGAGATTATAGGTGCCTGCCCCTATGCTCAGCTAATTTTTCTATTTTTTAGCACAGACAGGGTCTGCTCAGGCTGGTCTCAAACTCCTGAACTCAAGGGATCCACATATTTTGGCCTTCTGAATGCTGGGATCACAGGGGTGAGTAACAGTCTCTATTTTAATAGAGTAGTCTTTTGATTTCCAAAATAATTATTATGTGGAATATAATGAGAATTAAATTTACAACTTAAAGAAATGAGCATTCTCCTTTTATGGAAGGAAAATCCAACAACAGGTTAAACATTAAACAGAATATTTAAAAGAAAATACATCTTAGTACTATACCTTTAATCCATTTTTTGAACTCTTTCACTATTCCATACAACAGATTTAATTATTTCCCTGGAAAAGTCATTAAAATCTTTTTGAACACTGACAACAACTCACTGTTAGAGATTAACTTACTTATTAGGGAGAAATGGCCAGGCAGTTATGCCTTGTGTTTAAAGGAAGCATTTATTGACAGGGCTGAAAACACTAAAACTCTGGTTTAAGTGTCATTTTGTAGCTAGAATAAGATATAGTCATGACTACTAATATCAGTGTCAAGGACATGCCAATCTTCCAAGTTCTGGTTTTTGGTTTGTTTATTTAGACACCAGGTGATTCCCACAGGAAAAGGAGATTGTTTGTAGAGTCCTGGGTACACTCTTATTTCTGTACTTATATTAACAGTGTGACCACAAGCAGATCACACTTCTCAGTTTCCTCATTACTAAGAGAGAATTAAAAATAATTTCTGCCTCATTGAGTTGCTGTGAAAATTAAATGAGAAATGTGTAGCATAGTTAACAGGGTAGTTGGGCTGTGGTAAGTGCTCAGTAAACATTAGCTCTTATCATCTGAGAAAAGGGATAAATATTTAGTTAAGTTTCTGATATGGACACTGAACAAAGAGTTTTGGAAACTGACTAATTTAGTCATGTATTGGCTAAATTAAAATATCCATTTGAAGCCAGAAAAGAGGTCTACAAGATGGGGTCTCAGAATCTGAGCTGAAGCAGCGCAGCTGACCTGGTCTGCTCAGCCCTCCTTCTTCCCCCGTGATTATCTCACTAAGGCAGGGGTGGTGAACACGCGGCTCTCGAGCCGCATGCGGCTCCCGGCCAAAATGAATGCGGCTCTTTGCCTCTTATCATTATTTTGTACACTGTGGCTCTTTGCCAAGTTTGGATTTTGTTATGCTGCTTCTGAGGAGGGACCTCTGAGGAG
>CAUYPK010082379.1:0-27996 GCA_963574355.1 Loris lydekkerianus
ATCCAGCTACTTACCATTATCTGATCTTTGACAAGCCAATTAAAAACATTCAGTGGGGAAAAGATTCCCTATTTAACAAATGGTGCTGGGTAAACTGGCCGGCAACCTGTAGAAGATTGAAACTGGACCCACACCTTTCACCATTAACTAAGATAGACTCTCACTGAATTAAAGATTTAAACTTAAGACATGAAACTATAAAAATACTAGAGGAGAGTCCAGGGAAAGCTCTTGAAGAAATCTGTCTGGGTGAGTATTTTATGAGGAGGACACCTGGATAATTGAAGCAGGTTCAAAAATACACTACTGGGACCTGATCAAACTAAAAAGCTTCTGCACAGCCAAGAACACAGTAAGTAAAGCAAGCAGACAGCCCTCAGAATGGGAGAAGATATTTGCAGGTTATGTCTCTGACAGGTTTAATAACCAGAATCCACAGAGAACTCAAATGTATAAGCAAGAGAAAAAGTGATCCCATTGCAGGCTGAGCAAGGGACTTGAAGAGAAACTTCTCTGAAGAAGACAGGCGCACGGCCTACAGACATACGAAAAAATGCTCATCATCTTTAATCATCAGAGAAATGCAAATCAAAACTACTTTGAGATACCATCTAACTCCAGTAAGATTAGCCCATATCACAAAATCCCAAGACCAGAGATGTTGCCGTGGATATGGAGAAAAGGGAACACTTCTACACTGCTGGTGGGAATGCAAATTAATACGTTCCTTTTGGAAAGATGTTTGGAGAACACTTAGAGATCTAATAATAGACCTGCCATTCAATCCTATAATTCCTCTACTAGGTATATACCCAGAAGACCAAAAATCACATTACAACAAAGATATTTGTACCAGAATGTTTATTGCAGCCCAATTCACAATTGCTAAGTCATGGAAAAAGCCCAAGTGCCATGGTCCATGAATGGATTAATAAATTGTGGTATATGTACACCATGGAATATTATGCAGCCTTAAAGAAAGATGGAGACTTCATCTCTTTCATGTTTACATGGATGGAGCTGAAATATATTCTTCTTAGTAAAGTATCTCAAGAATGGAAGAAAAAGTATCCAATGTACTCAGCCCTACTATGAAACTAACTTTTGGCTTTCATATGAAGGCTATAACCCAGATTATGGGGAATGGGGAGAGGGAGGGGAATGAGGGGGGAGGATGGGCAGATGGAGGGTGATAGGTGGGATTACACCTGTGGTGCATCTTACAAGGGTACATGTGAAACTTAGTAAATGTAGAATATAAATGTCTTAATAACTAAGAAAATGCCAGGAAGGCTATATTAACCTCTGTGATGAAAATGTGTCAAACTTTTTATAAAACCAATGTATGGTGCCCCATGATTGCATTAATGTACACAGCTATGATTTAATATTAATAAAAAAAGAATAAAGTGATAGGTAAAACTTATGAAGAACACTTTATGGGAGTGAGACCTCTGAATTTCAATCCTTTCTCTTTTGATTTTTGTGGTTGCCAGGAAGATCAGGCCTAAATTTACAATTCAATCATTGCTGATGTCCCCACATGTGCCAGTGGTGTCCTTTTCCTTTAGTCTGAAAGCCTTCTCTGGCTGTGGGAACACGCTTTGCAATTTTCAACAGATGAAAGTTAGTGGATTAGAAATAAATCTGTCTATCTTTCATATATATATATTCTAATGCTGCTATAACAAATTGCAATAAACTTAATGGCTTAAAACAGCATACATTTATAATTCTGGAGGTCAGAAGTCTAAAATGGGTCCTAAGGGTAAAATTAAGGTGTTAGCAGAGCGATATTCCTTCTGGAAGTCCCTCGGGGGATACTTTTTTTGAGGGGGGAAGCTGCCTGCTTTCCTTGGCTCAGGGCTCCTTCTCTCACCTTCAAAGCCAGCAGTGTAATATCTTTTATTCTCTTCTTTCTGTGACTTGGCTCGTCTCGTCTCCTTCTTATAAGAGCACTTACAATTATATTGGGCTTACTAAGATAGTCCAAGATAATCTTTACATCACAAGATCTTAACTTAATCACACCTGCAAAGTCCCTTTTGCCATATAAGATGACCCAGTCACAGGTTCTGGGATTCAGATGTGGGCATTATTTAGTCTACCACAACACAGTGGAACTTCCCTAGGTGACTACCTCCCTACACTGACCAGCTCCTTAAGTTGATCTAATTTTCATAGGCAGGTCATGCATCCTGTGTACATATGCTGACCAGTTTGTTACAGTCTCGTGGGTGGTCAGCTTACAGACCTGACTGTATATATCTCAGTATCTTGCCCCACAGATGAGACAATTCTGATGTAATGTATTACAGCCTCAAAGGGGATCCTCGGTAGGATTGACTCCCAGCTGCTCACAGTGTCGCAACCCACTCATGAACACATCTTTATTGGTTCTCTTTTCTTCTTGTGTTTCCAATTCCTCACACCCTCCTGAAGACCACCTTTTGGATAAACTACAAAGTATTGTCTCAGGGTCTGTTTTGCAGGAAAAATGAACTGAAACAGGAACCATATCAGCCTAGATTTATGGGTATATTTTCCTTCCTTCTCACGAGTCCTCTGAATTTTCTATTTTTAGCAGATATATATATCTATACAACAAACGGCATAACGCAGAAAAAGAACATGAGCTTCGGAGCTGGAAAGACACAGATTCGAGTGCAAACTCAATTTTTTATGAATCATGTGTTTTAAAGCATTACAAGTCTCCCAAGTATCTTCTGCATCATTCAAAACAATTTTTTTGCAGCTCATGTTGTGTCAGAGCAAAGTGCATTTCATGTTACTATTTAAAATTGATAATTCATGTATTTATGCTCCAGTATGCAGAATATTTGCATCACCAGAGCATTTATTTCATGATCAGATGAGATACCAGAGACTTCCCAGTGTATTTTGGTTAATGAGAAGCCCTAGTTTTACATTATTGAAGCTCATGTTTTTCCTATACTTAGAATTAGCAAGACATCTGGGTGTCGGCCTCTGAAATGCTTGTTGGGTAGAGTGGTGCCTCATTACCTGCTGATTGGGGAGGGGTCCAAGTTGCATGCTTCTTGTGATCTGGTTCTTTAGGCCCTGTCCATGGTCCTGATAAGGGCGTCAGCCCTGTGGGAATAGCTGTCTACAAAGAGGCCTTCTCAAGATGATCTTTCGCAAATGAGCCTGAAATCCTAGCACTCTGGGAGGCCAAGGCAGGAAGATTGCCTGAGCTCAGGAGTTGGAGACCACCAGCCTGAGCTAGAAAGAGACCCCCGTCTTTAAAAATAGCTGGGCGTTGTGGCGGGCCCCTGTAGTCCCAACTACTTGGAGGCTGAGGCTAGAGGATCACTTCAGTCTATGAGTTTGAGGTTGCTGTGAGCTGTGAAGCCATAACATTCTACCAAGGGCAACAAAGTGGGACTCTGTCTCAAAAAAAAAAAAAAAAAAAGAAGTGAAAAGAATATTAAAACTGCAATTTACACCAATTGATTGATTTATCTGTTTTAAAAGATCCAAGTTCAGCTTTCCTAATATTTAGTATATGAAATTATATTGGCAGCCTGTCAAATGCTGGGTAGTCATGGACATGGAGGGGCTGAAGTGTGCTGAGGGGAGTGTAGAATCCCATAGTGCAATGGCGTGAATGGTCGTGTCTGCCCTCCTACATCATTCTGGCCCTAGAATTCCAGTTTGTATGTAGCATGTTAAGCCATCCATGGATGGTAAAATCTAGTTTGATTTCAAATAAACTTTTTTTTTTTTTTTTAGATAGAGTCTCATTATGTCGCCCTTAGTAGAGTGCTGTGGCATCACAGCTCACAGCAACCTCAAACTCTTGGGCTTAAGTGATTCTCTTGCCTCAGTCTTCCAAGTAGCTGGGTCCTGCCACAATGCCTGGGTATTTTTTGGTTACAGTTGCCATTGTTATTTGGCAGGCCTGGGATGGATTTGAACCTTCCAGCTCCCATGTATGTGCCCTAGCCACTGAGCTACAGGTGCTGAGCCCTCAAATAAACTTTTTATTTTTTTAAAGATTTTCTTTTCTTTCTTCTTTCTTTCTTTCTTTCGTCTCACTTTATTGCCCTTGGTATTTTTGTGGTGTTGCAGTTTGGCTGGGGCCGGGTTTGAACCTGCCACACTCGGTATATGGAGTCGGTTCCCTACCCACTGAGCCAAAAGCGCTGCCCCAAATAAACTTTTAATTGAAGTATAATTTATGTTCAAAAATGTGTATACATTTTAGGGGGATGGTTCAATGGGTTATCACAAAATGAACACATCCATATAACCAGCATCTGGATTAAGAAACAAAGTATCCAGCACTCTTGAAGCCGCTTTCCTGATGCCCTCCTTTTAGTATGTATTTCTGGGAGACTCCTAGTCTGATTTCTAGCACCACATAGGAGTTTGTTTAAATGAAACAACATGTTTGAATGACTTCTTTCATTCAACACTATACTTGCGAGGCTCACCCATATCACGTGGTTATTGCAGCCTGTTCATTCTCATTGCTGCCAACCTTCCATTGAACACATGTACCCATTCTCCTATTAATAGCCACTTTTGGTGCTTCCAGGTTTGGGATATTATAAATGGTGCTACTAAAAACATTCCTATGCATATCCTTTTATAAGATAATTCAATTTTATCTAAAATAATCCTTGTGAAATGAGCACATAGCTTTAAAATTTCCTGCAAAGTACCGTGAAGTGACAGTAATACTAATAAATGCCTGGACAAGCAAACAGCTAGAAAAGGGAAAGAGTGATATTTCTACTCCAACGATGATTATTTAATCAGATCCGACAAGAAATTAGACTAACAAGAAGGGACATTTTAAGAAGACCTTGCTATGTGTATTTGTACACACGACCATTCACAGTAAACCTTGAGGTATTAGCTAATGAGAATAGGGAGTGTCGTCAGTTAGCAAGTGTGGATGTCACTGGTGCCATGAGCCAGATATTTCTGATTTCCCCCCAATAATTGGCTAAATGAAGTGTGGCCATGTGACTTGTTTTGGTCACTGAAATCTAAGCAGAAGTAATGAGTGTCACTTTGAGGCAGAAGCTTTAATAGCTAGTGTGCAAGTCATCACATTTTCTTTACCCTTTGTCACAGAACTGGCAAAGTTTTGGAAAGAAGCTGCTTAATCACTCTGGGTCAGTGATTAAGCTGTACCATAGCTGACCTGTGATTTGTGTGTGGCATGAGATAAACCTATATCATTTATTTTTTTCTTTTCCTTTCCCTCACCCCTTCCCTCCTTTCGCTGTCTGCTCTCCCCTTCCCCCACCCCCACCGTGTCATTAATTGTCATTAATTGTCCTCATATCAAAGTTGAATACATAGAATTTATGCTTCTCTATTCCTGTGATGCTTCACTAGGAATGATGTGTTCCACCTCCATCCATGTTAATACAAATGCTGCAAAATCTCCATTTTTTTAAATGGCTGAATAGTATTCCATGGTATACATACACCACAGCTTGCCAATCCATTCCAGGGTTGAGGGGCATTTAGGCTGTTTCCACATTTTGGCGATTGTAAATTGAGCTGCAATAAACAGTCTAGTATAAGTGTCTTTATAATAAAAGGTTTTTTTCCTTCTGGATAGATGCCCAGTAATGGGATTGCAAGATTAAAAGGGAGGTCTAGGTTGAGTTCTTTGAGGTTTCGCCATACTTCCTTCCAAAAAGGTTGTATTAGTTTGCAGTCCCACCAGTAGTGTAAAAGTGTTCCCTTCTCTCCACATCCATGCCAGCATCTGCAGTTTTGAGATTTTGTGATTTGGGCCATTCTCACTGGGGTTAGATGGTATCTCAGGGTGGTTTTAATTTGCATTTCTCTAATAATTAGGGATGATGAACATTTTTTCATATGTTTGCTAGCCATTCGTCTGTCTAAACCTGTATTGTTTTAAGCCACAGATACTAGGAATGTTTGTTATCATTTTATAACCCAGCACCTCTCCTCACTTATATAATTGTATCCTTAAAAATGAAGCATCCAGACTCGGTGCCTGTAGCATAGTGGTTACTGTGCCAGCCACAAACACCAAGGGTGGTGGGTTGGAACCCAGCCTGGCCAGCTAAATAACTGCAACAAAAAAATAGTTGGGCATTGTGGCAGGTGCCTGTAGTCCCAGCTACTTGGGAGGCAGAGGCAAGAGAATCGCTTAAGCCCAGGAGTTGGAAGTTACTGTGAGCTGTGATGGCACGGTACTCTACCGAGAGCAACATAGTGAAACTCTGTCTCAAAAAAAAAAAAAAGCATCCAGGACACTCAGACAAACTTCTCATCCCTCCCCCCAATGTCTAAAGTCATGTGATTGATGCTCCCTCTGGTGCTGTACATAAGTTCTGATACTTTGTGACAAATGTTTAGATGCCTCTTTTGAGATTTTCCTACTTGGTAGTGAAAGATAAAAAGCCCCATACCATCAAGAAAATGCTTGTTCTTTCTGCCTCAGGAAAAAGAGATGGAATAATCCACAGAAAACAACCCATGGACAAACAAAAATGCAATCCTTTGTTAGCAAATGTAGTTGGGAGATGTAAGGAAGGCTCTGGCGAAGATGTGAAGAAACAAATACCAGAACAAATTACGCAGCACAGAAGATTCTCTGTACGACGGGATCAAAGTACAGATACTTCTAACGGGGCTCGGCTGAAGGATGTGCCAGATTTGGGTTTCAATAATGCAATACACAAAGAATTACTTTTTTATGAGTTGTACTGGAGAAGATATAGTTTTAATAAACAATGACTTACTTAATGAAAATAATGTTTTATGGGAAAATTTTATGGGAAGGCAATACAAATATAACCCCTGATAGAGTGGACTCTTAACTGCGATGTATGTAAGGTCTGGATTAAAGTTACAGATTACTCCAAACACGAAATTCATTTCAAGACTAGCTGTCGAAACAAATAAGTTGAGGCCAGAAGCGTACAAAATGAGGCAGGGTGTTATTGGTGTGGATTATGTTATAAAAATAAGACCTTTCATATAGAGTAGGATCCTTACAGTATTTTTTAAATGAAAATATATAGAGAGGTTTGATTATTTTTTAATATTTTTTAATGCAATATGGCGGTTTGATGGTTATCTTGTGGCAGAATAATGAGACGGGAACATTAAGATGAGTTGCACATTTTTCTTTTATAAAAGCAGAAGGGTTTCGAACTTGCTGACTGTTTTTATGATAACCAGCTCTCAGTTACACCACCAAAACTGTTAAAAGTAAATTTTAAAGTTTGAAATCATTTTAAGGTTACAAAGAGTTGTAGAGGTAGTAAAGAGAGAATATTTTGTGCCCAGTTTTCCCTGGTGTATCTTCTTACATAACCACAGTACATTTGTGGAAACTGAGAATTAACACCCATACCTTACTATCAACACAACTCCAGGCTCTAGATGGATTTTGTCAGGTTTTCCAACTAATGTCCTTTTTATGTTCCGGGGTCTAATCCAGGATACCTACCATATTGCATTTAGATGACAGAGATTTTGAAAGAAAAAAAAACAAAAACAAAAACAAAAGAACTTCACACGTTTTCTCTTCCTCTCCACGATCCATTTGATATATGAACAATGGCTAGAAGAAACTAATGCTGTGAAGAGAGCATTTTAAAACAAACATTTACAACTGTTTCCATAATTTTGTAGTTTTTCTGCTAGAAAACGTTTTACCTACATCCGATAACGACTCCTACGCCTGCAAACTTTAAAAACTTGGAAACAATATTTTAACCTATTTTTAAAAAACTCTTTCAAAGTGTTTCAGAACCTATTTGCTAAAAATATTAAAATGTAACACCTTTTGATTAGTTTGCAAGAACCACTGATTGACATCAGGGGAGATGAAAATTTGCTTGCTGAATTTCAACAATAATTTTGCATAATTGGTGGATGGGAATGAAAAATTGCTGTAAGAATTTAGTAAGCACAGCCCGCATTGCTGTTTTTCCATTTGAACCCATGTGTCTTTGCACAGTATCTTTTTTTCCCCATCCCAACGGTAACAACTAAAAGCAAGAATCAAAATAATCTGACTTAGGAACCAGACTTTGACCTGCTATGTCCTAAAGCTTTGCTTTTAATGATGAAACATGTTCAATCACATGGCTCTCGTGACAGCTGAAGAGGGGGAGCGAGGATGCTTGGAACCACTAATAAGGCAGAAACATAAAATAATGTAAAATACTTTGTACCTTGTTTTAAATCTAAATGATTTTTGTTAGGTTTTGTAGCAAAATATTAGTGCCATGTTATAGGAGTATAAACAAACAGGCCAAATGCAGCTATGTGTCCTTTTTAAAAGAACTGGTAAGGATAGCTGGACAAAACTACCCTTGAGATGGGAAAAGCTGTGGAGCCGGTGCCTGGTGGATGCCGGGAAGGGGAAAACGCTGTGGAGGGTTGGAGGGACAGGTGGAGGTCAAAGGCACCAGGCTTCCATGAGATGTAAGGGCTCTGTGCCAAGGAGGCAGCTAGGACTGTCACGAGAGCAAAGGCCCAGTCCTATTCCAGATGTGGGAGAAGAAGAAGAGTCTAGAATTAGCCTGTGGTCCTAAAATGGGCAATCTCAGTGTCCAAGGAAATCCCCGGGGCGCATATGTGCCTACCGAGCTGCAGCCCTTCCCCTCCTCTCATAAGCTACTTGCCTGCATTTGTCTCTCTGCCCAGGCTGGGCAAGCTTCCCTCTCCCACATAGTCCTTCTCATCACCGGCTGGGCGTCTGTCACTGGAGACTCTATCTTTGCCTGTGGTGGGTTAAGTGGTGGTCCCTAAAAAGATATGTCCGTGTTCCAGAGCTTGTGAACATGACCTTATTTGGAAAATAGATCTTTGCACGTGTAATTAACTTAAGGATGTTGAGAGGAGCTCATCCTGGACTGCCCTGGGAAGACCCTGAATGTGAGTGTCCTTCTAAGAGGTAGAAAAGCAGAAGGCAGGTCCACACAGAGGAGAGGAGGCCATGTGAAGATTGAGCAGAGATTGGAGTGATGCGATTGCCAGGACGCCAATAGCCTTCAGGAGCCGGAAGAGGCCTCTGGGGAGAGGGCAGCCCTAGCGGCACCTTGATTTCAGACTTCTGGTCTCTAGAACAGTGAGAGAATACATTTCTGCTCTTGTAAGCCACTGGCTTGTAGTGATTTGTTATGGTAGCCCCAGGAAACTAATATACCCACTAACTTGGACTCCCAGTTTGGACCACAGGGAAACCTTCTCTGAGCAATCCAGCCTGTATATAGCCCTGACTTTGGGCTCCGACCTCTCACTGAGAAGTGAAGTTCCTATGTGTTAGAAATGCACCTATCTGATTAACTGTTCCTTTCCTGGGGCAGAGGCCATGCCTTATTAACTATCATTTCTTTGGTATGCAGAAAAAAGCCTGGTGCATGGTAAAAATGATGGCAGTACCTCACATTTGTTGAGAACTTAGACACTGTCCTAAGTGCATTCAGTGCAATATCTTCTTTATTCCTTGCCTTATCCCCACGTGGAAAGGCTATTGCCGATTCCATTATGTGAATGAGGGTGGTTGAAGCCTTGAGCAAGAAGTAACCTGCCCAGGATTGTACTACTTATAAACAGTAGGGTCAGGGTGTGAACTCAGGTCTTTGGCTGGCTGCAAAGTTTGCAGCCTCTATTGTCTTCATTAGTAAGTGCTCAGTAGCTATGAATGAACTGATGACCCTTTCTTTGGAGTGGAAGCCTGGCCTTCCTCACCAGCCACCTAGCACCACTAGAGCAGTGTCTTGGTTAGAGCTCACAATAAGAATCCGTTTTGCACACAAATCTAGCAAGCGTGGTGATTGGCCTTTACAGCCCAGAACTGAGAAATCCATCCAAGCTGGGGAAGGCTGCACGAGGCCATCACACTGTGACAGCTGGCAGTTTAATGGGACGTGGCTCGAAGGGGTGATGACTCTGGAAATGAGAGCAAGACCCTGTACCCCTCGCCTCAACCTTTGCCAGCTCCAGGGCAATGCTGGGTCCATCTCACTTGGACGATGTGTGTTTGTTGATGAGTACAGGGTCCAGGCCAAGTTAAATGAATTCACATCCTCTGAAAGTGTGTGTGTATATGGAGGGGGTGGGGGTGGGGGCAGTGAGGGTGAATTCATATCCTCTGAAAGTGTGTATGTGTGTGTGGGGGGGCTAGGGTGAGTAGAGATCAAGGGAAGAGATAGATGGGGTGAGATACATTTCAGATTAAAAAAAATCAAAATCAAAGACAGTTAAATTCCAAATAATATTTTGGTGCCTAAAGGGGTTAAACTTCAATTATATTGAACATTTTCTTTTGAGCAAAAGCCCATTGCAAATAATGCTGAATAAATGAAGTGTTACCATATTAATATTGTCAATAATAACAAATATTTGCACAATGCTGTTCCGTCTACAAGACATTACAATTCACTGGCCACTGCATCAGATAGGAATGTTTGCAGCGTTAAGCATCTGCAGACCCAGCTAGAAGTGGCTTGAACCTAGTGGGTGTTCATTGTTGATTAACAAAGAACATCATGGTAGGATGTCCCAAGGTTGATTTAGCCCAGTGGATCCATGGAGGATCCAGCCTCCTCTCTTTCTCTTCTGCCATCTTCAGATGAGGATGGTGGTGTTTCCACTGTGGTTGCCAGTTGGTTACTTTGTCACCAAACACCTCACTCGGCCACAACCTCCAGAGGAGGAGAAAGGTGCACAAAGCAGCAGCATGCTGACCTCACTCACCTTCCTCCTTTGATCAGGAGGGGATACCTTTTATGACTACCCCCCAGCAGACTCATCTTCATATCTCCTTGGCTAGAACGGGGTCACATGCCCACCCACACCCCAAATGCCATAAGGGGCAAAGGATTGCCATGACTTGTTCAGAGCCCTCAGGCGCCATTGTCCTCTGGCCTGATAGGATTTTGTTAGCGAGCAAGAAGGCAGAATGGCCACTGGCATCACTGCATTCACTCATTCTGCCTTCCAGCATTCCAAATCCCTTGCTGCTTCCACTGCATGAGTTTCCTCTTTGATTGCACTGGTCTTCCTGGAAAGGCCCTGAGTAGCCTGGCCTAGAATGCTAACAGGACTGTGTTTTATGCCCTGGTCTTTTCCTGAAAGGTGCTGCCCCACCCCAGCTGAGATTTATGGTGTCCCAGGATGCTTTGTGAGATGCAGAGGGAAGATGCCCCCTCTCCATCAAGCAGGCAGGCTCACTGCAGATGGACCCCAGATGGTGGCATTATCTGAGCAGTGGGATGGAGCCAGGAGAGGGGTGCTGGGAGAAGTGGGGGCCAGCCGTGGTCAGCCAAGTGCTCCATGGAGAACATGGCTCAGGCTGGAGGCATGGTGCCTGGTAAGTTCAGAGCTGCTGGCCCCTGACAGCCTATGAACTTGGCTGAGGTTGGCACTATTGCCCAAATCCTAGCACCTGTCACTTGGTGGGGATCAGTGCCTAGCAGGATAGGTGCAGGCCCTGAGTTCACTGGAGCCTCTGAGAAATGCTCTGCCTGGATATAAGGGCTCCTGGCTAAGTCCTTACTTTTGCACTGTGACCACATGTGCAGATGTGAAATCAGGCTCATGGGGCACCCTGCTCCGGGGAGCCTGGTGTGGCTCTCTCTAGTGAGCACCCATCAGGTGCTCATCAGGGAGCAGGAAGAGTAGTGGCTGAAAATATGCATGCTGGAGCTTGACTTTCTGGGATTACCTCCTAACCTCACCACTGACCAGCTGTGCAACCTTATACAGGTCACTCAACCTCTCTGTTTCCTAGATTTCCTAATCGATAAAATGGAACTAACAATGGTGCCAACCTCATGGGATTGTTTTAAGGATTAAATAAGATGATGTGTGTGAAGTGCGTTCACAATGCCTGGCCCACCGTGACTGCTCTGTGGCTATCAGCTGAGGTTGTTATTATTTATTGGTCCTCTACCTCCCTGGAGCCCCTGCTTGTGCTCAGATGCTCCTCCAGCTCAGTCCAGGCCATGTCTTCCCTGACTCCTTGGCGTAGAGTTGGGTGAATGGGAGCGTCTCTTCTCTGCAGCCTCTCACTTCCCCATCTCCCCCACCCCTGTCCTGTCCTCTCTGCTTCGCCTCCACCTGGCCTCTGACTCTGTCTCTCTCACCCTTCTTTCCTCTGCTTGCACTGAGCCTCTCCCTGTCTCTGTCTCCCCCTCCCTGGCCACCAGAATGTGCTGACAGCTGCTCCTCTGAGAGGTGTGAAGACAGGGTTGGCAGCCATAGAGCTGTGGAGGGTGCTGGGCCAGGAGCTGGTGGGGCTGTTCTGCTTTTTGGATGGGTGGGTGACAGTATCCTTGAAGAGAGAGGAGCCCCAGAGTAGAGGAGGAGGACGAAGAGCTGCCAGAAAGAGATGTGGGGTTAGGGTCAGGTCTTCCTTAGGAAGGGATGGAGGTCTTTGGGGAGTTGGAGGTGGGGGTGGATGAGGGATGAGGTTCTGAGAATGATGATGATGATGATGATGTGTGTGTGTAGCTGGGAAACTCTCAGGAAGGAAAAGCCTGCTGTTCTGGGTCTTGTCCCTGCCTCTTCTAGCTCCACAGGGGCCTGGGCATGAACACACAAAGCCACAGCAGATGGCACAGGACTCTGTGAGCTGTGGTGGCAGCAGGCTGGGAGAGGCCTGCTGGTTTGGGAGCAGAAGGTGCCACATACATTGCTGTACTGTCAGAGATGCCAATGGGGCTGTGGTAGAGAACTGGGAGGCAGAAAGCAGGAGTGAGATCACGGGCTCCTTGCTCTCCAGTGTCCAGATTGTGCTGCACAGTAAAGTGGCCTGAAGGTCAAAGACTCAGGGTCACCTTGTACTCCTCAGTCCAGAGAGCTCAGGGCTCACAGAAGCAGCTCATTCTGTTTGTAGTATCTCTGAGAAAGAACAAATAGGTAACAAACTCCTATTCATCCTTCAAAGCCCAGTTTGGATGTTATCTTCTCACAGGAAGCCCTGAGGACCCTCCACCCAGAGAGAAGCTCTTCTGCAACATGTTATTACCTTGGACTTGCTTCTGTTTTGGCAATGAGCCTACAACTTGGTAATATTTGTGTATCTGTCTTCCTCATGAAACCTGGAGCTCCTCGGGGGTAGGGCAAATGTCTGATTTATTTCTCCAATGTCATGTGGAAGGGGGGGGACCCAGTGTGGGTTTCTGAGTGAGGCACAAAAATCCTCCCATGGCAGATGGACTTAGGGATAGGGTTGGGCAGGACAAGATGCTTCAAGCCCATAGATCTATTTTGAAAGTCCCAGGGAGGGGTAGGGTGATGGAGGGGGTATGGCCGCCCCTCTGAGAACCAAGCCATGAAATCTTAGTTAGTTTGTTAGCACCATGGACTAAGGGTCCATTGCACAGGCAGCTTTCCTTAGGACCTTGAGGAAGGGAATAATGTGGGGGTATTGGGAACTCCACTCTGCAGGAGAGATGTGGTCCTGACCTAGAGACCCCCAGTCTGAGGAGGACAGTCTAGTTCTGTCCCTGAACTGGAGAAAGGACAGAGCCATAAAAGGGGCGTGTCTCCTCACACTCCATCCGGGCTAGTCATCACCAGTCTAGTTGGTGTTTGTCTGTCTGTCTGTTCTGTCTTTATTCAATTTTAGAGTGATTCCTCCACCTGCAGTGCTGTGTCTAATGAACGTGACATTCAAAGAAAATGTCTCCAGTAAAGGTCACAAGAGGGAGGTGGCATTCTTTCTGATAGCACCTGCCCTTCCTGTGCCAGCACTCTTTCCTTCAAGGCAAGGTGCCAGGGCACATGTCCCTCAGATCCCCTTCCCCCATTGCCACATCCAAGTGTCTCTTTCCCAATCTCTCAGCCTGCATAAACCCTGTCACCTGGAAAGACACAGCCCAAGTCCTGCCTCATTTGGTTACTCATTCACCCTGCTGACCCTGGAAGGCACAGGGGCGACTCAGATTCCAGCCCTGCCTGTTAGTACACTTGGGCAGGTGTATTCTGGGGACACCTGGAATGGTGTCCAGGTGTCATCAGGAAGGAGGCGAGAGGTAAGCCAGGCCAGAGAGGCACAACTTAGGTGGGGAAAAGTCACATACTCCATGCTCAGGAGTTAGATCTTGATCCTGAGGAAACCAGAGTGTCATTACGAGTTTGAGCAGGGAGATGCTGGTCATACTTGTGTTTTGGGAAGCTTGTTCTGGCTGCAGGTTGAAGGATGGATGCAGGGTAAGGCAAGAGATGGTGGTGGCCTGGACTAGGGAAGTGGTGGGTTTGAGAGAGTTTCTTGGCAAGGGGGAGGGCATAGAGGAAGGTGGAGCACAGCTTAGGCCATAGTGACCAAGGTGGTGCTGTTCACTGGGATGGGAAGGGCGGGTGAAGAAAAAACATAACGAGTTTTTTTTTGTTTTTTTTTTTTGTTGTTGTTGTTGTTTTGGGACAGGGCCTTGCTCTATTGCCTGGATAGAGTGCAGTGGCATTATCATAGCTCACTGCAACCTCAGACTCCTGGGCTCAAGGGATTTTCCCACTTCAGCCTCCGAAAGTAATAGGATGATAGGCACATGCCACCATGACCAGCTAATTGTTCTTTTGTTTATTTATTTTTTTGTAGCAATGGGGTCTTGCTATTTTGCACGGGCTGGTCTCGAACTCCTGGCCTCAAACAATCCTCTGGCCTCGGCCTCCCAAAGTGCTGGTGTAAGCCATTATCGTGCCCCGCCTTGAGCTGGTTCTGAACATACTGAGTCTGAGGTGTGTGGGATCTCAGAGAGATGTCCAGTGGGCATGTAGGAAGGGGATCTGGAGCTGGAGACAGAAGTCTGTGCGGGGAAGGCGTCCTTGGCAGGGCCTGCACTAAAGCTGGTAACTGAAGCCGTGGGTGCGAGTGTGGTTTCGGAGGGATGGCGTACAGACTGAGCAAGGGGGAGGGCCCAGGATAGCACCATCAGGGATGCTCATATTGAGGGGCAGGACATGAAGGAATCTGCAAAGGAGTGGTAGGGAGGACTTCAAGTGAGGAGTGGTCACCAGGACCACCCACTGGGCAGCCCTTGGGGGAAGACTTTGCCCTTCTTATTTTAAGGTGATAACAGCAAAACAACCTGGCCAGGGTGGAGCTGGCAGTCAAATGTGGCTCTGTCAGATTCTAAAGGCTATGCTTTTGGCCACACTGAGGCTGGTCACCTGCAGGCCCCATCCAGTTCTCTCTCCAGGGACGCCTCTGGGGAGGGAGGCCTGGCGTAAGCCTGTCCCACAAAGCCTGAGGTTGGCCTGGGTCACATTGCTATTGACCATATGCCTGGGGAGGTCATATCCATCCTCCTTTTACTTCTGACTTAACCCCACATGACACGGTCTTTTGCCTCAGTTTCCCTGGTTAACCCTTTGGCTCCAAAAGGGACTAAAGTCTCCCCTGATACCACCCTAACAATTGCTAATGTTCCCACGGCACTTCCTGCCATCAGCCTGTCTCTCTATATTATTTCATTTAATTCTCCCAGCAACTCCCAGAATCAGCATCATTTTACAGACAGGGAAACTGAGGCACTGAGCATGTAAGTACCTTGTCCAAGCTCACGCAGCTGGCAAGTGTCAGAGCTGGGATTCCAACCCAGGCAGCTGTGCTGGTGGCCAGTCTGAGCTCTAGAAGCACTCGGGGCCCTTCCCTGGCTGGCTTTTCTTTATCTCCTGTTTCCTTCTCTCAGTGTTATGATCACTCAGCAACTGCCACTGTTCTTCCATTGGATGATGGTGACGAAGGTGGTGACAATGAGGACAGTTGGGTGACATGCTGCCTTGTCACTTTGCTCTCAGATCCCCCTTCTGGTGCAGCTGTTGTCTCTGATGGTTGGTGGGGACAGTTTGCCTAGAGACATCAGCTCTTTTGGAACTCTGGGTTATAGGGAAGTTAAAGGGGGCAGTTAGAACACTGTCTTTGCTTAGATGTAGTTCAAGTCTGCAAACTCGGGCATGTGATTTCTCAATAAAATGGCCCTGATAATAGCCTCCCAATCCCCCTGCCACAGGATGGGGTAAGAAGTTGTGATTATAAAGTGCAAAGCTCCATACACATTTGTCACTGTTGAAGTTGTCCCCTGGGCTCTTGGAAGTCACACAACGTGGCAGCTGGGAATGTGTGTGGTCGCTGCAGTCAGGCAGGAAGGCTGGAGCTGGAACCTTGCTTTGTCACTCCCTGGCTGCCCATCTCAGCCTCAGGCGCCTAAGCTATAAAGCAGGGTGATAACAGCACCTACCTTGTGTTGTACACAGTGACTGCTTTTTTTCAAGTCACATCTGTGTATGGACCCTTTGTCTTTTGGGAAAGAGGCATAATTTTTCTCCAGGGTAGATGGCCTTTTGTTTAGCAACATTCTTAGACAACTTTTTCTAGAGTGAAAATTGCCTTCCCCCCCCAGGGCTGTGTGGGGACAGGGCAGGCCTTGCCCTGTCCACTGGGCAGGTGCTGTTGGTGCCTATGTGCCTTGGGGGACAGTGCGGTCCTGAAATCCTCAGCTGAGGGCTTTCTCCTGGCCTGCTCAGCATGCAGGTTGGATCTTCCAGGGAGTCAGTGCCTCTGGGATCAGCCTTCATGGGCAGAAGTTGGAGGCTGCATACAGTTTCAGGTACCTAGGGAAATCAAACCATGGTGCCCATGGTGACCACCTGCTCACGAACATACTGTTGGCTTCCTTCCCCTCTCTTCCCTACTCTCCCACCCCTGCTTTCTGGGAGCACCTCCCCCCAAATGACACATATTCAAATCCTTGTCCTAGGTCTGCTCCTTGGTAAGTCCAGCTCCAGACATTCAAGACTTTTGGTGTTTCCCCAGGATACAGGGGCAGAGATGTCAGGAGGGATTTCAGACATGGAGAGTCTGAGCCACATGGTGGAAACCCAAGTACGTGAAGATAAGAGGTGGCCAGTGACATGTTACCAGGAACGGTGGCAGCAGATGAGGCTTAGGTCATGTGCCAGTCTGGGGAGACACTCTCATTATCCTCACCCCTCCGGGGAAACTCACACCTGTGGGACAGCATTGCCCTTGTGGCAGCTTTGGGGACTCAAAGGAAAGGCTGCCAAGTTCTTTGGGTTAAATATCTGCAGAAAGAAGATTCTATTAGCAGGAGGCAAGACCATAATGAGGTAGAGACTCAGCTGAGGGAGAAAACTGATGTGAGTGATACTGAGGAGAAAAATAAGTCCCTCCCAGGTCTTGCTGGGGCCGCAAGATTTCCTACCATATGTGGGATGCATGCTGGAGCCATTTTCCTACATATTAAAAGAAGAATGGACTCACAAAATTGAATGAAGTAGGGGCATTCAGGTGCCTGGCAACTTGGGCTTGGGTGTGTGAAATCCCCAGCACAGTGCTAGGTCCACATTGCTGGCTCGGAGATGGCATGGGCAGGTTTTCTGTGCTAAGGCAGCACCCCTGAGCGGACAGAAGCTTGGCCTCATAAAACTCTCTTTAAAATAGCTGAGTAACCAGGCAGGCCCCAGGGAGAGGTCCACGCCTCACTCTCTCCTTTGTTAGGAAACTGGTTCAGCATGTAGTTTCTCTGGGCAATTTTCTGTACATCTTTTTCCCCAGAGTATCCAAATCTCAGATGCTGGGGGCATTTGATTTCTAATCTTGTGGTCAGGCATAGACAGGAATAAAAAAACTGTGAATAAAAGCTGCTAAGTGATCTGGAAGCCACTATTTTTTGCTCCCCCTTTTGTGTTATAGCTGTAGGATTTTTTTTCCTGCCACAGGGCCTTTGCATGTGCTGTTCCCTCTGCTCAAAGTGCCATTCCCCCAACACCTCTGCTTTTGCCTAGTTACCTATTCTTGCCTATCCTTCATTTCTCAACCCAGGTATAGCTTACAAAAAAACCTCTCCTCAATGCCAGATTCCTTTTTTACAGAATTGTGGTTTTTCCCTTCAAATCTTAATCTATGTGATTATGTGAATATTGTCTGTAGGTCAATGAGCACCACCAGGCAGGGGTTGTGTCTGAGTTTTTCCCCCACTGTATTGCTAACATCAGCACAGCTAGCCCAAGGAAGGTGCTCACTGGATGTTTGCTGAAGAAATAAATGAAAATGTTCTTATTCCCAGAGTAAAGGGATAAACTTGCTTCTGTCTATGGGTTCCAGGGCTAATAGGTCCTCTTAATAGCCATCTCCTGCCTCTAGGTGAATTATTCTCCTGCTGAAAACTGCAAATGTTCCCCAGCCCTGGCTCAGCTTTTCCCACCGTGCAGCTGAGGAGTATTAATTGTGTGGGAACACCAGTGTGCACCATGTGGACAAAGGGTAGTGTGGCACATATATTTGGAAAATTAGAATGTAAGTTTTCTCCCTCCCTCCCTTTCTTCTTTTCTTTCTTTCTCTGACCTTTGAAATGCTAATGGACATAGCAAACGTCCACAAGGAAGGGTCAACTTTGCAACAGGCCCCGAATGTGTTTGATCCTGGGATTTATTGATTTTGCAGCAAAATTGTGATTTGTGTTTATTGGTTATTCTTGAAGGAACGCTGACCTACAGTCCAAATTTTTTTAGACTCATGTTTAAGGTCCTTAAAGACAGCCTTGTGTATCTCAACTCCCCTCACACTTACTCTCTGCTCCAGCCACACTATAAAGTGGAGTCTTCCCATCACCACATTCTCTCCCACCTCCAGGCCCTCTGTCGGGATGAGGAGCCTATTACCTGCTGGATGAACTCCTATTCATCCTTCAATTCCAAGACCAATTCCAAGACAAGCCTCCTCTGTTCCAAGACCAAGTATCGCCTCCTCTGTGAAGCTCTCTCTGACCTGAATCTGTGTCCCTGCCACATGCTTCTGCCAGGATATGACCATGAGGAGCTGCTGACGTGTCTGTCCTCTCTTTAAACTCCCCAGGGTTGGGGCCAAGGCCAAGGGCCTACATGTTTATGCATATTTGCATAATGTTTATTTTCTGAATAATGGCATGAAGGAGAGATGAAATGGAGATATTTCCAGTCTTAGAAACAGTAGCAAGAGGGATGGCTCAGCCTCAGAGAGAGCAGGAGAGGATGAGGCATGGGCTGAAACTGGGACATGGGAGTGGCTCAAGTGGTTGCTGCACTTGCCCTAGTCAAGGTCATTGGCCAGACTCCACTGACCACTTCCTGGTCCTCATCTCATTTAGCCTCTGATGGGCATGGAGCAGAATTGTCCACTCTTTCCTTCTTGACATGTCTCCTCTGGGCTTCCATGGTCCCTCTCCTCCCCATGCTGGAGGGCCTGAGGCTCAGTCCTGCACCTCTTCGCTTTATTTGTTCTTCCCCCAAGAGACCTCACCTGGTCCACTGGCTTAAATGTCTTCTCTATGCTGACCTTTACCATCCTGCCCGTGCCACTGACAGCCAGATGCACTCACCCTGCTATCTGTCCAAAAGTTCCACTTGGATGTCTAACATGCAGCCAAATCTAACAAGGCCTGAGCAGAATCCTTGCTTCTCTCCTCCCTGAAATGTGTTTCTTCTCGAATCTTTCCATTTCAGAAAAAGGCGTCATTACTCACTCAAGCCAAAAACCCTTCAGGGAGTAAATCTATCATTCGGGCCTGTAGGCTGTGTTTCTACTTATGGCCTAAGTCTACCCCTTTCTGGTTACCTCCTCTGCTATCACGCCACCATTGTGTCTCACCTGGACCATTGTGATAGGATCCAAATTTGTCTCTGCTCCCCCAATTCTTCCTATTTCCACAGACCAAACTCAAGAGAGTTGATGAAAGAGGGAGTCTTTGGAGTCAGACAAACCTGATTTCAGGACTGCAGGTTCTACTATGCATTATCTGTGTGACGTCAGAAGGAATGACATCCCCTTTCTGAGCCTCAGCTTCTCTTTTGCTTTGGAGATGAGGTGCCCATAGGGTTCTCTCCTGTGGTTGAAATGATGAGATGGGGCTAGATTTTGTTTTACCAGGAAAACACACACTCAGACCAAACATTATGAGAGAACTGCCCTTAGAAACATTCATGCACTAAGTATTGTGACCATGGTAATTGTATCTACTAAGTGTCACACCCTGCCTCAAGTGATGTACATACTAATGTTTGTTTTTTGAAACAACCCCATGAGGTTTACCCCTGCAGGAGACTCAGGGTAGTTAAATAACTTGTCCAAAGACATGTGGCTTGTAAACAGCAGAACCATATCTTGAATCTAATTCCTTGGACCCTGAACAAACCTCTGTTTTCACTTTGTGTGTCTCTATCAATGATACGGCCCTATCCACATGGAGGTGGTCTCAGTTGCAGATAGAGACAGATGTGGGCTTGAGTCTAAGTTCTGTTGTTTAAAAAGAGGTTGCTTCATCCAAGACACTAAATCTCTCAGAGTCTCTATTTCCTTGTGAGGAAAAAGAAATGTCAAGATACTTATCAGGTGGTTTGAAATCAAAAGCAATATTATGACCTAAAGTATTCTGTAAACTGTAAAGACACGAAAGATTCTTTCCTTCCTTCATGTTTGTGGAAAACACAGGCCCAGAGAGGTTGTGTTGCGCTTTAGGGCTGAGTCCTGCCCACTTGAGTCCTACTATTGCACCCAGAATTACTGTGGTATCCTCATAGTTTCTCTTGTTGACTCAGTTTCTCTATCAGACTCCCCCTTAAGGGCTGAGTCTTTATATTCTACTATTTCAGCCTCCTGGGAAACCTGTCAAGAGTTTTCACTTGGAAAAAAATACCTGCATCTATAACTCCTATTGTAAAATATTAGTTTTCTTACCCCTAGGGAAGGAAGGAGTATTCTGAACCCATATGTAATAGGATTCTTGGAGCTCCTAGTTCCAGAGATAATTTTCCTTTTGGGATTGGAGTTGTGAGAGCTGCCTCTGTTCAGACTTGTGGCTGCTTCTGCTTCAGGCCCCTATAATGAACCAGTACCTGCCCTGCCCCCTCCAACCCGTCCTGAGTGCTAGGAGATGGGTGCAGAGACAGCCTATGGCCTGTTGGGGGCAGCAGAGCATGAGCCACCAGGGGCTGGCAGAGAGGGCAGGTGGAGCTGCGCCCTGGGGTGAAAGAAGGGTGTGTTCCGGGGGTCTGCTCTGTCACAAATCTCCAGGCCACACCCTTTAGACTGGCCTGGATTAAACAGTAAAAATGTGGGAATTGTCTCCAGAAGGCTGGTGGAGAGAACACAACTGTAATCGTGTGATAGGATGCTGGTTGCAAGTGACAGAGACTCAGTTTGAACCAAGAGGAATTTATGGGCTCACAGAGCCTGGGTTTCTGGGCCAATTGCAACCAGGAACTCAAAAGTCATCAGGGCCATCTCACCCCTTTCTTTGTGTGTGGGGTTTACGTTTTCCTCCTGCAGATACTTCCAGGGACCCAAACTACTAGCAAATCTTGGCTTATATGGTCCCTGATTTATTGTTTACCTTGATTCTGATTGGACAAGTCTTGGGAGAGGACCTGTCATTCTCTGTGTTTATTTGTGCCTTCCTCATGTGGCAGGGCGAGGGTTTGGTCTTCTGGCAGGCAGTCAGGATTGCATATCTGTGTGGGGGAAGGGCTTTCCCATGGAGGAGCAGATGGGGATGGAGCAGACACAACAGTGTTCATGTCCGCAGCCCGCAGCGGTACCTTATTGGTGCCTTACTTCCCTTTTGGCCTGGGGTACCAGCCCATTCTCAGATTTGTGAGCTGACTTTCCAGGATCAGGGTAGCAACCTCCCCAACCCTCACCCTTCCTGAAATGAAGGGATTGCGTCCCGGGAGGACCGTGGCATGTCTTTCCACCCTAAACTCACCCTTCCTGTCACCCTAGTGAGGATGGAGCCTCAGGTGGGCCTGAGGAAGGAGTCAGCACGAGAGAGTGTCTGAGCTACATTACAGGAGATGAGAGAAGAGACCTGAGCACCGTAGGGAGACCTTAATTAGAATCATCAAATAAGAGATGGCTGCAAATGTTCTGCCCGAGATGCATCGTATGGAGTGATTTGCTCTTTGCCTGACATTTCCTGATATCCCTGAGAACCCACCAAGGGTCTTCTTGGTGCTGTAATAAATGTCACCATTGGATCATTATTAGTGGTGCCTCCTGACCTTCAGGGTTATCTGGTGAATCAAAGGTGACAGAGGGGTCTGAGGAGGCTTTAGGAGACCTGAGCAGTGTCCTGGAGCCCTTGGAGGAGGAAGCAACAAAGCATGGGGAAGAGGGGTCCATACACATCTGGGTGTGGGATCTGCCACTAGCCCAGGGGTAGGGAGGTGGGGAGACAGGACCAAGGGGACCTGGACAGACGTTTGGGCAGTTTTCACTCAGATTCCGTATATGTCTAAAGTATTTGCACGCAGTGCCCTGTTTGACTCTGACAGCCTTTGGTTCCATTTTACAGTTGAGGAGGCTGAGTCTCAGAGAAAGTGACTGGCTGAAGGCAGTCGGCAGAGCTGGGACTGGGCACCAGGGCTCCTGATCGCCAAGCCAGGACACTGTCTGTGCTTTGGAGGGAGAAGCAGAGACAGGTGAGCAGGGAAAGAGAAAGCAGAAGATTGAGCACAGGCACAGACATCAGGGTTGGAGGCCCATGAGAAGGCCGCCCTGGGGCCCAGGCCTGGCATCCCTCTGCAGGGTGCACAGTGAGTCCCTGGGGTTGCTGTGCCGATGACTCTCGTTGCTGAATGCCATCAGAGCAAACGGGTATATGGGTGTGTATGATTCTTCCTGTGGATGACTGCACTGCACAGGAAGAGCCGTACACACCCACATACCTGTTTGGGCACCTTCGGCACACCCAGACCTACCTTCTGAGTGCCCAATCTGCATCGGCAGCTGCGTCTGGGACATCCCTATCAGAGAGCTCACAGACATCTCAGACTCCTGAGATCTCTAGTTGTCAGGTCTTTTCTCCATCCCCCAACACTTCTCCTCCCCTGGGGTCTGCCGACTCAGTGGATAGCATCTTCCCTGAATCCTTCAAGTCAGAAATCTGAGCATCACCTTCAACTTCCACTCCCCTACTTTCTCGCATCCTGTCCATCTTCAAGCACCCTCCATTTCTCTTCCTTAATGACACTCAAGTAGGCCCTGGTGCACTGTCCAGACCTTGAAAGTTGGAATGGCTTCTCCAGCAAACTTTCTCCCAGAAGATGGCAGAGGGTCTCTACTAGCCAGTGCTGAGGTTGAGGTGTGATGAGAGACGCACACATGGGGGGTGGGGCCACAGACATGGCATCTTTTGGGGAGGGGAAGTGGGCACGGAACAGAACTGTTGACAGACTCCAGGCTGCTATATTGGGAAGATTTGACAACACACACAAGGAGAGAGTGAGGGCGCGTTGATGGCTGGTGAGAGGCGCGGGGGCCGGCTGGGGATGTGCCGCCACCACCCACGCAGGAGGAAGTTGGGAACAGATTGCTTGGGACTGGTGCCAGCCTCCTGAAGAGCCGTCCGCTTCCTTCCCTCTCGCCTGGCTCTGGCACCTGCTGAACAATTGGGGAAGGGGCTGTCTGGTTGCAGGCAGGCTGGCTGGGGATACGAGCTTTGAGGGTGTGGGCTGAGTTGAGAGCCCAGCTTTGCACAGAAGAGCCTGATGGCCTCTCTTGTCCCACGCACCCAGCCATATCATCCCAACATCATCCCTTTACATTCCCAGCCTGTCTCATCTCCGCCCCTCCCGGCCCTTTCCTGTGTCCAAACCTTCCACCATCTTATCCCACCTGGACTCATCAGTACAGATATTTCTTCAAGTCATGTTTGTTATCTCACCTTGAGTGGACGAGGAAGCAAAAGAGTGAATTTTACTTATTTATTTTAGTGTTTGGGGTGATAAGTAATCGTACTCTGCCCTTCAAGCTGCTTTGGAGCCAACTAAACAATAACAAAAGAGTTGGGAAGATGGAGATCAAAGTATCACGTTGATTGTTGATGGAGCCGTGAGATTGTATCTGGGACACATGGCCACAACTGGGCCCCCTGAGACCTCCTTTTCCACACTCACTCTCCAGGCACATCAAACACATGCAAGACAGGACAAGTGCTGGTCTGTCCCTGAGGGGCAGCATCAAGGTATCAGTCCACACGGGAGTTTCTTCTTCCATCATGTGACTCATTCCCGGTGGGGTCAATAGCGATATTTCTAGCTCAACAAACACCTCTGCATTTCCCGGTCCCTTGTGGTTGAGCAAGACCTTGCTGTAAAGTAAAAGTGGAAGTGATTTCTAAGTATTGGTACGCTGCTCCCTGCCCAGGTGATGTAGAGAGGTTGAGAGAACAGTGATTAGACTCCCATATTGTTGACTAGGTCTTAGAAGGAAATAAGAAAATGAGAAATAACCTCCTTTAAAGTGCTTGAGGTGAGAGCTCAATTCACTGGACAAATGCTGGTGGGCTGGGAAGAATTGAAGCTGGCCGTCTTTAATTCCTCTAATTTTAATGCCTGTATTTTACTCCCACTCTGTTTCCTGGAGTGCTCTGAAATGGGGATCCCTATTCCCCTTGGATCTGCTATCCCTCCTAAGGCAGGGAGTATGGGGGAGACAGGAGGGTCTGAGAGACTGGAGAGTTTCTGTTTCCTTCCTTCCTCTCCAGGAAGGGCATTAAGGGCATCAGCAGGGGACCTTGCATGTGGCAGGGGCTGAGCCTGCTCCCTGGGCCCCCAGTCCCGTCCTTGCCTCAAGCCCCTCACTCCCGCCAGGCCCTACTCTGTGCTCTGCATCAGATTCCCACTCCCCCCACCTCCTGTCCTGGCCGGAATCCAGACGTAGTCACCGTGACTTATTCTCTGGAAAACTGCTGGTACTGGTGGAGTCGGTGATCACCTGCCTTTATAATCCAGGCATCTTTGTCCCTCTTGCCTCTCAAGTGACAAGGGGGTCTTAATGACATTCAGCGACCTGGGACAAAGTTCAGCAATTAGCGAGTGCCTGGGAGGGAGGACTTGAGCAGTACTTGTTGAGTTTTTTTTTTTGTGTGTGTGCGTGTGTGTTGGGGGGGGGTGTCTTGATCTGTGAAGAACCCCTAAGCCAAGCAGTTGATAACATCCTCGGATTTAGAGGCAGATGTTGGACCATGTTTGGGCTCTGACCATTCATAACTGCGTGACATTGGGGAAGTCTGTTCACCTTGGGGAGCTTTGGTGTCCTGTTGTGTAATGAGTGCCTACAGCACAGGTGACCCCATGACTGGGAAGGGGCCTGGGAGAGCCACATGTTCCCCAGTTGCCATTTTATCATCAACACGCTCCTCACCCGCCTTCACAACATGCTGGAAGATAGCTGAACCAGGTGCTCAGGGCAAGGGCAGGGCTTCTGGATGAGCCCTAGAGGACAGTCAAGACTCTGTCAAGCTGAGATGGAGATATTTCAGTGAGGGCAATGGCTCTTGTGGAGGTTGGAGGGCTGAGGTGGTGCCTCTTGCTGCTGGGGGTTTCAGCAGATGGGTTGGCCCAAGAGAAGTCACCAGGAGAGCATCCCAGGCCAGGGAGCCTGGAGAGCTCAGCTTGGACAACCCACCCTTTTCTCAGAAGGGCAAACTGAGACTCAGAGCCAGGGTAGGGACATTAGGGATCCAGCGAACTAGGGGCAGCTCAGAGCTGGGGTCTGTGGCTTCAGATTCCTCCAATTTCAGAGGCCTTGGGGTTCCGTGAAGCCTTGCACTTGGTGCGACAGCCCTGGGGGGGGGGGAGTGTGGCTGTCAGAGTGGACTGTCTTTTGTGTCTTGTTGCCACTGGGTGAAAACAGACACTTTTGGCCAATGACACAGGTGTTGTGCCCACCTTGAGCCCGGATACTGGCTGGTACTAGGTAGAAGGTCCCCAGTCCCCACTGCTTTGTCTGAGTCCTCTGGACAGTTGAACAAAAGAAAGGCGGCCAGCCCACCTCAGGCTCTGTGGAATCCACCATCCACAGGTGATTCCCTCCCAGCCAGCCTGGTACTCAGGGCCCCAGGGGGAGATCACAAAGTCCCCCAGAAAAGAAGTTTGGGGAGTGGGCTCTTCCTGAAATGAACATGCTGCCGGTGTGACTCCTTGTACCTGTATTTCCAAGGGTACTCAGTGAGGGCAGGGATAGCAAACACATGTCACATGCCCCAGCGCTGTCCCTCCCAGATGCCCATTTCCAGTCATATCCCAGTGACCTATCCGAAACGCCTCGCCCTTCCGCTGATTCTAATGATACATGGGGCCCTGCCATCTCCATTTGCCATGAATTCCTAACTATCTCTGCCTCTGGGATGGTCGTTAGCAACTCAGCATTAATCTTTCCCACGTCCGTCACTGCGGTGATTAGGGTCCTCGACTTGCCTGCCAAGCGCCCCTGGTGAAGGGGTGTGAGGCAGGTCCCCAGGGCCCAGCCGCGCTGCCCCATGTGGGTGGGGGATGGAGGGGTTAGGCCAGCTTGTTAAATCTAATTACCTGGCTGCAGACAGTGGGCCTGAGCTCTTCTGAGAGCTGGCTCTGCCCACCACGTAATCCTCAGCTACCTCTGCGCCATAATGAGCCGGCCCCGCCACCAGCTGCCGTGCGGCAAGATGGAACTGAGTTTAATTGCTACCCAAAATGTCAGCCCTTTCAAACCCACAGTATTTCATCACTTACCTTTAAAGAAGGCGGGGTTGGGGGGGGGAGAGAAAAAAAAATCAATTTGGACCGTGAGTTTGGGCAGCAAAACCTGCAGAAAGAGCTGCCCAGTTCTTCAGGGGAGCTGTTCTTTTCATTAAAATAGCTATTTTTAAAACTCTCCCTCTCTCTCTCTCTTTAACACCAGATGAAAAATCCCAGCTACAAGAAGAAACCCTTTCATGAGGGAATAATAATATAAAAAAAGGTTTAAAAAAGCCCACTTCTAAAATGGGGCCCCCCTTTTTTTTTAACCTCTCAAAGGTTAAAAAAAGAAAAGAAAACCGTTTTATTCTCAAAGGGCTTTCACGTGTGTGTGTGTGTGTGTGTGTGTGTGTGTGTGTGTGTGTGTGAGAGAGATCTCATCTCACCCTCACAGAAGCCTGGGGTGGTGGGGAGGGTGGCTGTCATTGTCCCCATTTTGTGGATGAAGGAATGAGGATCCCAGAGGTTAAAGGCTTTGCAGGGGTGGAAGGGGTGGGCACATATCTATTTAGGGGAGCAGGAAAAAGACCCCCATTTTCTGCTCTCCTGTTTAGTATCTTCCTTTGGGACTGTGTGTCCTGTCCCCAGACACACCCACCCTCCAAATTCAAGCTATTCACTTACTAGTCAGAAAGTAAAGAAAGGGGACAGCGAGAAAAAAAAAAAACAAAAAAACCCCACAGAGACCCGTTAGAGTTTAACACTCATTTAACTTTCCGTGAGATCACAGCATCCTTTCTTCCCTAGGGAGAATTTTTTCCCCATTCCTTTGGAAGAAAGGAATATAATTCTTTTGGAGATTACATTCCCTGGAAGCTGGTTTCTTAAGCTCCTGCCTGAAGAAGTGTTCCAAAATCTGCAGACTAATTAACCCCATTGTTCAGAATTAATCACCTCAGGAATATTTGGAGTCAACAAGAAATGTATCAATTGGGCTCTTAGTAAACTAAATGAAATGACTCAACATAAAGGCATATGAAATAGACTTTTAAAACATTAGCATAAACCACCAACCTCCCAGAGCTCTCGGCAGAACAATCAATCTTAATTGACACTTTATTAGCACCAAGAATTGCTATCAACTTGGCAGGTCCCCCCACATTGCCTGCTGAAATAATAGACAAAGTTGTTTTGTTTTGTTTTTTAAAGAAAGAAAAAATATAGAGAAAAGAAAAAAATATAGAGAGAAGCAACTTGGACGTTTTGGTGAATGAAAACTGAGGAGAAAGTGAGTTGGAGTCCTGGTGTCGAAATGGAAGTGACTGGGTCTGTGGCGTCGTCACACTCAGCCACCACATCCTTTAGGGTGGAATAATTGTCACTGACACACAGCATGAAGCAGCCCTCAACTGTCTGCCTGTGCTGTGTTCACCAGGAGAGGTGAACTTGGGGTAGGGTGTCTGGCCAGGATGGGAGTGGGGGAGGACGGGAGTGGGGGAGGAAGGGAGTGGGGGAGGAAGG